>CM059194.1:16359422-16543993 GCA_030323885.1 Branchipolynoe longqiensis | reverse complement strand
ATTCACTACACGAGACACAACACGATATATGTATATTTGGAATCAGATTTATTATCTGAAAACAATTAAAAAGGCTCAAGGAGCAGCAATCTCGGGGTGGCGACAGTGGCCCTCTTTCATGATCAAAGTATGCATCAAGGTCTAGTCAACCATCGTGTATATATATCGTACATAGGCACAGTGGCCTCTTAGTCTTGCGAGACAGTATTACAGTCAGTTTTAGAGTTTCTTGTAGGTTCATCTGGAATACAAACATAGTATCGTAATCTATTATAAGAGTAATCAATCATGTCGGATCACCTCGGCAGCGCTCAACCCCCCTTCGATAAGGGTGGGTGGGTGGGAATTTTGCGCACGTCTTAGTCCAGTGGCGGGCAGGCGGACTATGAGACACGTGCTAGTGACCGATACGCCGCCCTGGTGTCTCGTGAGCGAATTAGGGATGTTAGCTAACCAACATCACCAATTCACTACACGAGACACAACACGATATATGTATATTTGGAATCAGATTTATTATCTGAAAACAATTAAAAAGGCTCAAGGAGCAGCAATCTCGGGGTGGCGACAGTGGCCCTCTTTCATGATCAAAGTATGCATCAAGGTCTTGTCAACCATCGTGTATATATATCGTACATAGGCACCGTGGCCTCTTAGTCTTGCGAGACAGTATTACAGTCAGTTTTAGAGTTTCTTGTAGGTTCATCTGGAATACAAACATAGTATCGTAATCTATCATAACAGTAATCAATCATGTCGGATCACCTCGGCAGCGCTCAACCCAACAATCTTTCGAGCGCTGCCGGGGTAACACTAACATGGAGGGCGCTTAGGTACGCGTTTACCGAGGCGCTTCGCCAGGTACCTGCGGCCATTATCGTGTCCAGTGTTAGCCCTTCACCTTGACATGCCTGGGCGGCACCCCTGCGGAGTCCATGGAGAGTAAAACCTGTGTCTCTACCCAGCGCCATGAATGAGGCCATAGTCAATGCTCTTTTCAGGACCGGGAGGGACAGGGGAAGACCTGATGGCAGCATGAAGGCTGGTGCATTAGGGTAGGCTGGGGTTATCGCGTATCTTTCCCAGGCTCGGACTGGGCAGCATACGGAACGCGGGAGGGCAGGGAGCCGAAACATTATAGGTTGGGCAGAGGACGGCCGCGTTTTTGTGGACCTTAGTACTACTGTTAAGTGATTTCCGTCTACATAAATGTCCTTGTGTCTTAAAACATGGGTCATAGTGTTGGGCTCGACAGAGGAGGGAACTAGATTTCCTTGTCTGACGAAGGTAAAGTATCCTATTATGAGAGCTGCTATGATAACATTAGGGACTGGCCTTAAGCTTTGGAGATATTCTATTATTGCCTTGAGTTCGGATGGAGTAATTGGGGTAGCTCTCGTGACTATGTGGGCGGTTGTTTTAAATATAGCGGATTTATAGAGTTTAATCTCAGGTGCATCAAAGGCGCTGGCAGACCCGAGCCCCGCTGATACCCAGAGTTTTACTGAACTAAAATAGTTCATGATGGCACCAGGTGATTTAAGGCGGTCTTTGAGGAACATAAGAAATGACAAGAGGACGTATACTGACGGGTTTTGACAATCTATGGAGTGCTGTGTACAAAATTCTATATAGAGTTTGACATGGGCTGCCTTGTTCTTCCAGGTGCGAGGCGCTAACGCGAGCACATAGCTGTCGAGGAGTCTCTGGTGATGCGTTAGCGAGAATCCTGGAAGATAGAGCCACAAAATTACTATCTTCCGAACCTGATATTACAGTTTACATTTCAAGATGTTGAGCGATATCAATAGGGTAATTTCTTGCAGGCCACGTGCTTGACACATATTCAGAGCTGACAATTTATGGGTTTTATCATGCGGGGCTCTACTGAGAGCGTCTGCTAGAATCAGTTCTTTCCCTGGTTTATGTAGAATGACAAGTTCACAATTTTTCATAGCTGCAATTAACCATAGTTGTCTTGCACATGCACAGAGAATTTTATCTTTACCACGTCCTGAGTCTAGAACTTGTTGGGAGGCAATATTATCGGTGTTAACGAGTATAGTAAATTCATGTGGGTTGGGGGGAAGTAGATTAGTTACAGCATGTACCAGGTTGAGGGCTTCAAGTTGTGTAATTAGCAGTTCGTGTGCGCATAATTCGGAGTCGTACTCAACACTAAAGTAGTGCGTAGGAGAGAATGCCCCTCCCGCCTTCAGTGTTGAGTCGCACTCAATAATCCATTTTTCTCTCGGTGCAGAGGGCAGCAGCTGTATGCCATTATGACTATTTGCGAACAGTTTAAACCATTCAAGATCTCTTAGCAAGTCTTTATCGAATACATGTTGACCTACATATGGTGAAGCTCTGAGTGCGGCTAGGACCCTGTTTGTAAATCTCACTGCCGGCTGGATACATTTTGACAAGTGGTGTAACTTTCCGGCTAAGCTCTGTAACTGTTTTCTCGAAGCTGTAGTGTTCCCTTCCCATAGCAAGCATTCTTCTAATACTTCAGTTACTTTTTCTTGAGGCAAGGTAACAGTCATGGCGACAGAATCGACTAGAAATCCTAACCAAGTTATTGAAGTAACCGGGGGGTTGCATTTTTCTACAGCCAAGTCCAACCCTAAATCAGTCGATAATGTGTTAAAGTAGTTAAATGCATCCCATGCTTTCTGTTCAGTTGCTTCTAGTCCTATGAAGTCATCTAAATAACATAACGAGAAAAAAACTGCTTGTCTTAGTAACCAGACTACTGCCCTAGTAGTGCGGCCGCAAGCAAGTGCTGAGGTTCTACAGCCGAATGGGGGCGCAATATCAATGTAAATACTACCGTTAAGCGCGATTCCTAATAGTGGAACGGACAGGGGACATACTCTCAGTTGGCGGTAGGCTCTCGCTAGATCGCCTCCCCACATCCAGGCGCCGGGACCAATCTTAATTAGTCGGTCCGATAAGGTAGTGACTGAGGGTAGACAAAAATTAAATGGGCGCCCCAAGTAGAATCCTCTCACAATTCCCGCATTTACACTCTTTCCTTTTGGGAAACTGAGATCGATTATTATCCTTTTATCTGTAGAGCCCTTCTTAGGTCTAGTCATCATGGGGCTGATTTGACACCATGGCGAAAATGGAAGTGACTGGAAAGGGCCTAGTAGCGCTCCATGATGGAGCTCGGTCGTGATAAACTTTTTAATATGAAAGTCCGCACTGTCTGATTTTGCGTGATTTCTAAAGGTTGGAACTGGGACCCTTTTTGATGTATAATCCAGGGGCCATCCAAATGCTAGATGTTCGACTAACAGGACATCAGGATAGTCCAACAAGACTGCTCGCCATCGAGGAATGTTCAAACCTGACGGGACTGAAATTTTTGCTCCCATAAAATTGGGTAAGCCAGTGACACATACTTTATCAAATATGTCCCGATATATACCATTACCAAACCATGGTTGATCTACCGACATTGGCCAAAATTCTAACAGTGTGTTTTGATATTGCAGGGGGGAGGGCGGTGGAACAAAGTCTGAGTTATTAATAATTGGCGAGGTCAATTCAACTTCTAATGGGTCGTCAAACCAGTCAAAAGTTGGCATATCTAATTCGGTTATCGCGGTACTTACACCATTTGTGTGAAGTGGCTGTATCTGTACATTGGATGAGGAATCATTATTTTTAACAAGGACTGGCAAATTAGCAACAATTTTAGATATACTATCATTATCATTTCTTTCATGTTTCTTATCAGATACAGAGGCGGCTTTCCAAGTATGCTCACTTGATGAATTCTGGGGATAATTAAGAGTGACATTTTTATCAGCGGCTGATAGAGGCAAGACGGGAACAGGGTCAGGAGTGCTAATTGTGGTTGAAACATGTTTAACAGTTGTAAAGTCAGATACTGTATGAGCTATATCTAGTTCATTGCTCGGCACAGAGAGTAAACTCACATCGTTATTGTCAGCTGCGCTCTCGGTTCTTTTCTTGTCTAAGAAACGTCTCTTTTTAAGGCAATCCTGCTCGCGATGAACTAAAATGCGCTTAAACCTATACGCACACCATGCGCATATATGCGGGGATCGATCTGGAAGGGCACCATGTGTAGCAGTAAATCCACAGTCTTTCCCCCAGTTCCATAGATAACAAGGCTTTCCCTCTGTCTCTCTAGTGTAGTCGTCCCTCTGATTAACAGGGGATGGGTTTATCCCGGTTGATGAGGCTGCGACCGCAGGTACCTGAACAGGGCGCTGTGTCGTTGCGGGGGCAGGACGCGGGTAATTAACCTGATTAGAGGCAGCTCTAGATTGAAGCGTCCTTACAGCTTCGGTACAAATATCGCGCTGGACATCTTTTATCGCGGAAGGATCCGCCCAGCCGTCCCTAAGTCGACCATCCGCTATCATCGCAAATACGCGTTCCGACCACCGGCGGCATGTTGGCCAATCCCAGGTAATGGCCATTAGAGCAAGGTCTTTTTCGTGTTGTAATACAGCAGGGATAGAAACTACTGGAAAGTCAGCTTGGTCGGTCAGTAGACGAACGGCAAAGAAATATTCCGCCCATGTTGCTTCCCCTAGAGCGATCTTCTTACACGCATCCCCCCTCGTAATTAAATGATGGGGAAAGCAGTTCGTACCTGGTGGCCTTTGTAATGCTTGGACGTTATCCATCATGAAATCGGCGCCGACGGGCAGTCTAGGCTGTTGCATCCGGAAACCAGGTGGAGCGAGTGAAGATTGAGGGACATAGCCATCAGTAGGTACCTGAGTAGAGTAGTGAAGAGGAGCCCCGTGAGCTGGTCTGGTAGGGGCCCAGCCTCTCCCATACGGAGACTGAGACGGTACTCTATATTGTCCATGAGACGGTTGCGGTTGAGAACCGGCCAGCACGGAGGGATCATTGGGAATCCACACTGATGAACCATCTGGAGCTCTTGGATCAGACGAAGGAAGCCTTCGAGGAGCTCGCCTAGTAGTGGACCGACTCTGTCGGGGAGAGTGAGACACGGAAGGTCTTGCACGCTCAGGTGTAGACGCAGATGATGAAGGCTGTCTAGCAGTCAGGGCAATCGGAGCAGCCGCCAAACGCTCCAACGCTTCCACTCGCGCTAGAACCGATACGGAGACATTTCCCGCAGAGGCTGGGGTATGAGTAGAATCGCCTTCAGAGGAAGAACCAGGTGCCGAAGGAACCCGAACAGCAGCTCGTCGAGGAAGTACTCGTCGTGGAGGAAGATTATTTGTAGGGGGACGTCCCCTGCGTTTCCGAGTTGGTGGCATTTTCAGGACGAATTTTGCGCACGTCTTAGTCCAGTGGCGGGCAGGCGGGCTATGAGACGCATGCTAGTGACCGATACGCCGCCCTGGTGTCTCGTGAGCGAATTAGGGATGTTAGCTAGCCAACATCACCAATGTGTAGGTTATATAGTACAGGTCTGCTACAGGTTCAGGTATTACAAAATAAATGTTAACCGTTTAGGTAAAAGAGCTAAGATATTATGATAATATACATTGTTATATTAATATTATGAATTGAATGAAATAAAGGATCTGTGATTAACGATGCTATTAAGTTACTGTAAGTTAAAAGAGGGACATTGCACAATTGGGAGGGTGATGAACTTATTGTTGTATTTATCACAACGGGTAGTGTCGCAGGCGAGCTGTTGTGTGTTTTGTCACACAGATTATACACACATATCTCAAGTACTTTGTCACAAGCATGTAATAGTCGTAAGTTAGATTAAGTACATGTCGCTTTCCTTTACTGATGGTGACCGGTTCCTTATTGATTCATTAAAAATATATATATATATAAAAGGGGAGATGTGATGTATCTAGGCCAATCCGGCAGGTATGGGGAACCAGCGATATATGGATTGTAACCAATGGCGACGGTACTCAAATAAAGTCAGTTACTAACTGGAACTCAAGGTGTCGACTCATACTTTACACCTCCCACACACCTATAGAGTCGATGTGGGATCTGGCGAGTCAGGGGGCGGGTCAGACAACTACTGACGCCGCAGAGCAGATGGTTCAATAAACCAAGTTGAAGCATACTCTAATTGAATCTTGGTGTTCTTTCGTGAGTGACCGCGAGAGTGGGAGTCGGAGGGCCGTGGGCCAATACAGTATCATACATAGAAGTTTTATACATCAGGAGAAAGGTACTTCAATATCCTGCTAAGTGAATTAGAAATGATACTACAGCTGATATACGAAGACTACCCCCTAATGTCGAACGGCACAAAAATGCTGGTTTGATCCAATATGACATCATATCAAAAATGGCTTATAAAAAAAATTGCTCAAGGGTGCCAGAGTGGCACCCTCCTGATTCTCAAAATATAGGTATATGACTATCACAATCTGCAATAAAATTGCATTAGTATGCACTTTCACACCTATGGCTGTTTTGGGCCTTTGGCCCCCTGACTACATTATCTTTTTCACCTCAATCCTCACAATTAAGCCCCTCGCCAATCACTTATTAACCATTCACTACATATCAGTCTTAAAACTAGCATAGCCCTCCCTCACCCCTGGCGTGTTAGTCCACATTGTCGTAACCTCGATATACAGCTCGTCTTTACTTTCACTATTTCACTGACACTTACTTCACAGTTGGCTTATCCAAATGCCAATACCGCTTTACGTGAAATTCAATTAGTCAAGTCTAACACTTTTATTTTAAATTGCATAGTCCGATGGTTTTGAGTTTCTGTCACTTCTCTGAGATAAATATACTAAATTGATTTGAAAATTTGATGTTTTCATCGGACTACATTAATGAACATTAAAAGAAAAATCGAGAGCGTCCAGTGGCTGCCATTTTGGTTTTTGTGCATTCTTTCCCAACTTTTCAACTCTATCCCAACATTGTTAAAAACAGTTCGTTAAAATCAGGGCTTCCACAACTTGTTTATAGCCGATTCATACCAAAGCAATTTTGCTCAGATTTAAACATGGTCGTCGGCTACCACTAGTGTGGATGGGGGGTGAATATTTGTATCTAAGTACACCCTCTCCCGCCTTAAGGGCGCATTCCTTACACGCGGTATGCGGTATGCGAATGCGAATGTGAATGCGACAAAAAATCGAAACGCCTTGAAGCCTATGGGCTACATTCCTTACATGCGGTATGCGGTATGCGAATGCGAATGCGAATGCAAATGCATTTTCCGATCGGTCCCTGTAGCGATCGATGCGGCATGTGGTATGCGGCATGCAGGGTGCGAATACAAACCTGAGTCTGATGTGTCCATTAGTTTAACACTAGGAGAGGCGACTGAGCATTACAGAACGGTCTCACACAGGGGTGAGGAGGGGAAACACATGGTGAGCTGGGCACCCGGGAGACATACGGTTAGGGGAAAGCTAAAAATGCTACCATATGCACAGAAATATGAATACTTATCTATAATTTGGTTATAATAAAGGTAGGAACCCCCATGTGACGTACGAAAAGGTACATAGATATAAATGCAATATTTGGTCATATACAGAGCAGTATGGAGAATAATTGTTTATTTTTATTTTTTAAATATAGCCAGTCGTGTGCCGCATACCGCATACCGCATACCGCATGTAGGGGATCATGCCATTCACATACCACATGCTGCATGCCGCATACCGCATACCGCATACCATGTGTAAGGAATGCCCGCTTTATCCTCTTCTCTCTACCTACCCCCTCCTATGAGTTTTCCCGCCACCCCTCACCCCTCTCGTCTCCGATCCATTATCTCGCCAATAGTGGCATCAAAATGCAATAATTGTACCACTCGCAGGTGGCCCCCTCGGAGGAAACAGGAACTAGCTCCTGTATAATTTAGTATGTGAATACAAATAACAAAGGCACCCACATATTTCATTATGTTATTATTCATGCTTTCCCATCTTCTATTTCACTGTCATCCTGATATGACCTTAGATGTTGCCAGGACGTGAAACTCCAACTCCGCTTTGACTGTCTCAGTGTATCCACCACTACTAGTACTACTACTAAATACAAACACCTGGATGGTTTCCAGTGAACTAACCACCTCAAAAAGCCATAGTCCGGTTAATATATAGATGTGATACCGGTGTGGCAGGAAGGAATAACTAACCAGTGCCTTTTATTTTTACTCCCATAATTCATTATAGATCACATATATATTCCTCCCCAACGTCAACTTTTCTAATGCCATGACGTCACTTTTCATCCACACATTTCATCGCCTTTAATACTACTTCTACTATTCCAACCACTGTACAATAGGGGCCACGCACATGTAGATCAGTGCACAGACCCCTGTCCCGAGGACCGGGACATAGCTCAGGCGGTAGAGTGTCCACCTGTGAAGGTGTGGGTCATCCGACCAATCCCGCTCAGTGGACCTATTTGCAGTTTTGGGATATTTTCCGTTCCAACCAGTGGTCCACAACTGGTTCATCAAAGGCTGTGGTATATACTGTCCTATCTGTGGGAAAGTGCATGTAAAAGACCTCTTGCAGCTTATCAAAAGAGTAGCCTATGTGGCAGCAGTGGATTTCCTCCAAAGAAATATGTCAGAATGACCATGTTTGACGTCAAATAGCTGATGTTATGAAAATCAATGTGCTCTAGAGACATCGTTCTTTTGTATGTTTTTATTGACAAGGTATTTATTCTGCCCATAATGTATAAGCTCCCGCGAGGATGCTTGTTTTCAACACTGGACTGATACTGGTTTGGTCTCCTCTCGCGCCCAGGAGTGTTTACCTGTTCCCGTTAAATAAAACAAGCTTTACTTTTAGACCCCTGCCCCCCCCCCCCGCCCCTATGTACTAATACGTACTAAAGCCAAAAGCTCCATTGGACCCCTTTGCAGGAGTGCTCATACAATTGTTGCAAACTTCGGATACAGTGAGTGGCTGAAGCCCCATCAAACTGACTAGACCAATGCGATAGCATAACCATGAGGCGGCTGGCAAAGCTTCAATCAATAAAGCCAAGGGGGCGATGTTCACCCAGTGGCGCAACACTGCGTTTAAGCACTGTACCATTCTGCTGGCGTTCCCCAGTAGGTGGCGGCACCTAGACAAAGACGCCAAGTATCTATGCGATGAAAGCATCTTGTTAGCTAGCAAAGTTACATAGCAGGGTTTAACCAATTCTGTTCTATAGAACAGACGATCCCAGATGGATTCAAATTTGAATTTAACGTCGATTACTTATTTAGTGAAAACATGTCATGACTGTGTAGATGTGCATTTTTAGAGGTTTTGCATGCCTAGCATAGATCGGATGGTTATCTTACATATTTGGATGAGTTAATGTTTGGCATGAAAATAAGAATCATGTCCAGTGAATACACTTCGCACACACTCATTCTGTACCGCCTGGACAATCTTTGGATTGAAGATTAAACTTCAGGTGGGACGGTTGTAGAAGCAGGGATCTCTTTGCAACAATGAAAGAACACTCGTTCAATCACTCTGGTCTGAACAATCACTCTGGCCCGGCGGTAGACTGCACTTGTATCCAGCAGCAAGGGATTCAAAGGAAGGGAAGCTCAGCAGTGAGGACAAAGCAAGACAGCGAAAAAGGAAAAGGGCGCCACCCAAGCAAACAAATCCCTTGATCAGGGGGAGGAGTAAGCCTGTTAAAGAGAAAAAAAGAAAGGGTAGAAGAAAAGGCATGGATGAAGTGTGGCCTGGATAGCAAGTCGTCTGCACTGTACCGATAGATAATATTACATTAGCAAGACGGCCACGCGATGTCACCTAGCGGCAGTCACTTGAATCACATTCTGTTGTAGTTCGTTCAAATCAGGTGGCGCCACCATAGTCTATGGTGCGTAAGAGCGCCAGCTTTCTACGTTAGAATCGCCACTTATGGGCCTGTCACACTTCGACGCTTCTCTCGGCGACCCGTCAGCGTTGAAAGTACTATCTTGCGCGTCGAGAAACGTCAAACTTTTCGGCGGTTTGGGGGAAAAGATCGGCGTCAGCACGGCGCGTTATGCGCGCGCGGCCAACGTGTGTCGACGCGCTGGGGAAAAAAAAAAAAAAGTTTGGCGCGACGTCTTCATTTAACCTTAAATGTTGCTAGGGCGTAAAACAAAAACGGCCCAGTTTGCGCAACGCGTGAGCAACGACCCTCCCGCGCGCGCGCCGTCTTCCTAGCGTTCCCATAACGTTATTCCGGCGAGTCCAACGCAGCGCGATGCGCGCCTAACGTCCATACCCATATATTTGCGCGCGCTGGCGGTCGTTGGGTTGTTTTTGACATGTTGAAAACCTTGGGCGATAGGGAACGCGCGCCGGCGTTTCGCACCGACCATCAACGTCAAAGATAATGTACCGACGTGTACCGACGTGCGCATAACGCGCCCCCAGCACATCTCGATATTTCACTAATTATCGCCCAAAAACACCGCACGTTGACGGGTCGCCGGCGAGAAGCGTCGTAGTGTGACAGCCCCATTACCAAGAAAGGATACTAATCAAGCCATGAGCCTATATACCAGTCACACTACACGCTATACCAGTCACACAAAAATCTAGTAGTGGGCTATTCAAGGCTTTCGATTTCAAAATGATACTTGTATCTATGGAATCCAATATATTGGGCTTATTTCAGTGACCCATGGAATCTTTGTATTGAGCAATGAGCATCACCAATCCGTTAACTGCAAGGGTCGTTGGGGCACCACAAATGACTTTGCAACCAGTTTTCTCTGTTTTTCTCTGTTTTCCACTGACCTCTGGGACATGCGAAACTCTAGGCTGTCCATTCCTGATGTCATATTCCCACCTCTGCCCTTGTCCGCCTTGTCCCCCCCCCCCTTTCCACACACACACACTTCCCTTTCACTGAGCCTTGCAAGATGGTTTGGGCCAGACCTGATGAATGGGGAACATGACCGATGAGTGTGAGCTTATTTTCCTACCCACACATCTATAACAAACAACCATATCTCATGTAAATAAATCATATCTGCGTTTTTGTCTGTTTGTTTGCTACATGTGTTCATTAACGATGCATAGTCCGATTAAAGTATCAAATCCAAAACCTTCATTCATTGCTCCTGTATGAGACTGTCTCCAAAGGTGCTAAGCAATATGGCAGAAAACTTAGTCCATTGTAATGATCAACATACTATCTGTAATGTATTGATCTCGGGTCAAGGGTCAGACCGGATCACGACGGATGACGTCACCAGTGATTGTTCTAATAAACAGTTACAGTACAGAACTCATTGTGTTCGGACGTCCTTTACATGGTGTCAGATCTGACGGGTAACTCTTCAAAATGGCTCTTCACGGATTAAAACCCCCGGGGCCTTTGAATTTAGACGAAAACATGGCAGTAAACTGGAGATCTTGGATTCAATCGTACGACATTTACGCGACAGCTGCAGGAGTTGCTTCCAAGACAGAAAAAGTCCAGTGCTGTGTGTTCTTACATGTCGCTGGTGGTGACGCCCAGAAGATCCATAGGACGTTCGAGTTTGAAAACGCGGATAAAGACAACTTGGCCCCGCTAATTGCTGCGTTCACCAAATATTGTGAGGGTAAGACCAACATAACGGTGGTGCGTTATGAATTTAATACATTTAATCAGATGTCTGAAAACATGGACACATACATACGGGAGCTTAAACACAAAGTACAGTTCTGTTGCTATGAGACTTTAGAATCATCATTGTTGTGTGACCGCATTGTGTGCGGTGTCAAAGATATGGATCTACGAAACAAGTTATTGCAGTCTCCTAAATTAACACTGGAAGAATGCATCCAGTTATGCAGATTAAGTGAGAATAAAGCAGCACAAGTCAGTGGTAATGGATATGTTCATGTCGATGCGATGAATACGAAGTATGTCAAGCGTGGGGGACCAGGAGACAGAACGTCTCCATGGGGACGACCATCAACAAGTCGCTTTCAACAAGCTTCCCAGGTTACACGTTGTGGTCAATGTGGATACGGCCACCCGAAAGGTAACTGCCCAGCCAGAGGTAAAGAGTGTTCGGGATGTCACAAATTGGGGCATTTCATCAAGGTTTGCCGTCAACAGAGACCTCCACAACAACAACACAACAGTCAGCAACGCAACGTTCCAGTGTACCAAATTGACGTAGCTCAGGATCGCGAGGTCGGAGGCGCTGACCGAGGCGTGCAAGATCAAGGGATAGATGATTACGACCTGTTCGTCGGAGCGGTTTACCAGGACGGAGTTGCTGGTGATGACCTGTGGTATGCTACATTTGTTGTCGACAACCAAGAGATATCTTTCAAGCTAGATACTGGCTCTGAAGCCAATATCTTACCTCTTCATGTGTACAAGAAGATATGTACGGATACATTGAATCCTTCAAAGTGTCATTTAATAACCTACGGTGGTCACAGGATCACCCCAGCGGGAGTGACGACACTTAATATCGACAATAACAATTTTGTATTTCAAGTGACAGAGACTGGGAGTGCCATACTGGGCAAGCAAGCTTGTGTCCGGTTAGGCTTATTGGCCCGCCTAGACTCCCTGAGCAATGTACCTGACGTGGAGGCAAACAAACTGGTAAATGAATATTCTGATGTATTTGAGGGTTTGGGGTTAATCAAAGTAAACGCTAAGATATACATTGATAACACTGTACCGCCTGTGGTGGATCCACCACGCAGAATACCTTTGGCTATTTCTGAGGATGTTAAGAATGAATTAGACAGGATGATTGGCTTGGGTGTCATCGTCAAACAAGAAGAACCAACCCCGTGAGTAAATTCTATTACTATAGTTCGCAAGCCTGGTAAAATTAGAATTTGCCTTGACCCTACCAAATTGAACAAGGCGATTTTGAGGGGTCCTTATCCTGTACTACGGTTAAAGAGGTCATTGCAAATTTACATGGGGCTAAATATTTCTCTGTCTTGGATGCTAATAGTGGCTATTGGCAGATAGAATTGGATAATATTAGCTCTAGGTTATGCACATTTAATACGCCTTGGGGTCGGTTTAGGTTTACTCGTTTGCCTTTTGGGATTAAGACTGCCGGTGACATTTTCATTCAGGAAATGAATGACATTTTGATAGGATTGCCTGGGGTTCACGTCATAACCGATGATATTTTGGTTCACGGTGTGACTATTAAGGAGCACAATAATCGGTTAGAGGCAGTGTTGAAGCGGGCAAGGGAGGTTCACCTCAAATTGAACCCAAAAAAGTCTAGGATTTGCAAAGACAGTGTTAATTATGTGGGTCACTTGATAACTTCGAAGGGTCTCAAACCAAACGCAGACAGAATACAGGCAATCGTGGATATGCCAGTTCCCACGGACAAGGCGGCAGTACAGCGCTTCTTGGGAATGGTAGGCTATGCTAGTAAATTTGTCCCGAACATGGCACAAATTACTAAACCATTAAGGACAGTCATAAAAAAAGATATAGCATGGCACTGGGATGAGGAACAAGAGAGGGCTTTTCAGGAACTGAAGGGACTTCTGACCAAAGCACCTATTTTGCAATACTTTGATAGGAAAGAGAGGATTGTGATACAGGTTGACGCATCTAAGTATGGTCTAGGCGCTACCATGTTTCAAGGTGGCTTACCCATAGCGATGGGCTCCAAGGCACTGGATCGCGCACAAATTAGTTATGCGGTTATTGAAAAGGAATTACTAGCCATCTGTTTTGGATGTAAGAAGTTCCATGAATTTATCTATGGCAATGAGGTAAGGATACAATCGGATCACAAGCCTCTCGTTAATATCATGATTAAACCTATCCATGAGGTACCCGCCAGGATGCAAAGAATGCAAATGAGGTTACAAAATTATGACATCACAGTCACTTACCTAAAAGGAGCCAATTTGTATTTTGCAGATACTCTGTCAAGGGCGCACACTGCCAGTGTAAAACCTGACGATCTGTATGATAATGACATGTCGGTGGCATCGATAGGGGTCAGTATGGATAATATACAACAACTCAGGGAGTACACTGGAAGTGATAGAACACTAAACAAAGTGAAACGTTTCACATTGGACGGTTGGCCTAAAAATAAGCAACATATTCCTGATGATGTGAAACCTTACTATACTTTTAGACATGAAATAACTTGGTTCGACGGAGTGTTATTAAAAGGCAATCAAATAATAATACCCAAATTGCTACAGCCCAATATGTTGGTAAAATTGCATGAGTCCCATATGGGTGTCGTTAAATGTAAACAACTGGCAAGGGATAATGTTTTTTGGCCTGGTTTCACTAGTCAACTGGAAGACAGAATTTTGAGGTGTGGCACTTGCCAAGAATTTAGAAAGGACCAGCCAAAAGAGCCGTTAATCAGTCATTAAATCATAGATGTCCCCTTTCAGAAAATAGGTGTGGACTTATTTCATGTCCTAGGAAAAAACTACATCCTTATTGTGGACTATTATTCAAAATACCCAGACTTCATTGAATTATTACAGTTGTCTAGTAAGGCAGTGATTAACGCATTAAAACAAACCTTTGCGAGATTTGGTATCCCCAAAGTTGTTGTGTCGGACAACGGTCCTCAATTCAGTAGTGTAGAATTTCGACAATTTGCTGAGTTATATGGTCTTGTGTATGTGTACACAAACCCAATGCATGCCCAGAGCAATGGGCAAATAGAACGTTATGTGCAGACTGTTAAACGAATTATAAAAAAATGCATTAAAGACAACCGTGAGGTGGATATAGCAATGCTCAATAGAGCATTGCTAGATGGCGTGGGTGCGTCACCAGCGCAGTTGCTGATGTCACGTGTCTTAAGGAGCAGAATTCCAGTATTAGACCGGGATTTGTCTGCAGTAGTACAGTCCTCTAAATTGCGTCAATTACGTCACCGACAATCATTACAAAAAGTGTACTTTGACAAACGATCAGGTAGGGACCTGCCTTTATATATATATATATATGTCATGATGGCACTGCTCATGTGCACCCATATTGATGAGTGGTTGTTCTCACATAAGAAGTTAGCAATAAGGGCCCTATTTAAGACCGGGCCATACTGTCGGGTGCCGACACCTGTCCAGTTGTGGGTTGTGTGATGATCTTTTGACTTTGTAAAGGGAATGATATGGGGATAGTGGATTAAGCATAGCGGTTTAAGTAGTTATGTTCGCAATGTGATTTTACTTATATTGAAGGGAAGATGTAATGTATTGATCTCGGGTCAAGGGTCAGACCGGATCACGACGGGTGACGTCACCAGAGATTGTTCTAATAAACAGTTACAGTACAGAACTCATTGTGTTCAGACGTCCTTTACACTATCTGCTTATGGATTTGCTCAGGATAAACTGATTTGTTTTTCACATGGTATTTCATAATCCTAATAGAATACATATTGATTTGAAGCAAATGTCCTTGTGTTTTAAGTGGAATGGTTTCTGTGCTCTTTTGTGTCAATCGTTACAATGGACAAAAAAAAAGAGTTATCACCTTTTGAGACAGGCTCATATATCAACCGTAGATACTGATGCACTTATTAAAGCTCGATAGTCACATAGAAACATCAAAAATAAAACACTTATTTAGATTTGAATCTCCATACCCAGCTTAGATACTGATCCACTTGTTGTTTCATACAATGGAAATATTACGTCAATTTAATATAAGTATAACCTCTCACTGCTGAAGCCTATGGGATAAGAGTTATTGACAAGCATGCACAAATAAATTTGGCATCATTACACTTCAAATATCTCCTAAATGTGTATAACTTACAGTGTCATCAAAGGCCAGTTGCTCTCACACCATGTATATGTGGTGTGGGAGGTTAAAAATCACTTGGGTTGGTAAAAGTGTAGGCTCTGGCTTTCTATCGACAACTGGCTAGTGGTGAAAACAAGTCTATTTAGACTTATCCATAATAGGCAGTATAACTCTTAAAGAAAGAAAAAGAAATGTAAATCAGTTACTTCAAACTAAAGTATGTAGATTATAATGACAAACTTAATATATTTACCTGAAAAAATGACAGTAAACATCGGAGCATGCAACTGTAAGCATTTGTTGATATATATATATACGGATATACAAAGTCAATGTAATGTTTCTGTTGGAGACAATGAAGTCAGCATTTTGATGTGAACAATAACATTACTTTATCTTTTCTTTTTTCTTGAAGATTTATACTGCCTATCATGGATAAGTTTGAATAGACTTGTTTTCACCATTAGACAGTTTGTTGATAGAAAGCCCGAGCCTAAACTTTTACCGACCCAAGGGATTTTTAACCTCCCACACTACATAGACATGGTGTGAGAGCAACTGGCCTTTGATGACGCTGTAAGTTATAAAACATCGGTGGAAATCCAAATTGGCAGAGGTGGGGGCAAGGGGAATCGAACCACTGACCTTCAGATTAGGAGTCTGACCTAGAAAAAAGTCAGACACTCTAACTACTCCACCACAGAGAACAGCACGACTTCAAATATCTCCAAGGTTAGCCATTTATAATTCAAATTAATGCAAACCAAAGCACGGTATATTATTATGATTAACCAAATAATAGGATGTTGTTTTTTAATGTAAGAAACTTAAAACCGCCGGACTATGCGACTTTAGGAAAGGGACATTCTAAGTGTTGAAATTGTGCTTCGTCATTCCAATGTTCCTTATCATATGCTAATATTAGCAATAATCTCGAGTGCACGCTACGCTAGATAGTGACAAATAGCAATTTTTAGAGTTGCATAATCCGGTGATTTTTAGTTTCTATCCATATTTTGTATGTAAATACATTAGGTTTATTTTGATATAATCGACTTTAAGTGAGCTTAAAATAATTTTTCATTTAAAAGGTTAAGCTTGCCATTATTTAAAATGAAAATATGCGATGTAAATGATGACGTGCACACTGAAATGCTAGACATAGACTTTGCTTACCTGTTTGCTACTGTTAGCATTGCAGCGTAATAGTACAGGAGCAACACACTGCGAGAAATGCTTCATGAGTGCACCAGTATTTAAGTTGGATCAAATTTAGATAATTGCATTGGTTTAGAAAATGCGTTGCTTTCGTCAGACTATGCGGCTTTAACTTGGCTATGGCTCGAACCCACGACCTGCCACGTGAGAAGCGAGTGCCGAACTCACGGTGCAGACATATCTAACACTCTCACTCACAGGGGGTAGTGTCGAATATAGGTTGCCTCGATCAGATATTTGACTAGATAAAGGATTCACCCGGTACTCGCAGTACATGGGTGAATACCAGCCTTATAAAAATAGTAGGAAAATCGGCTAATGAAATGAGTCTTTATGAGGGCATAATTTCACAATCTAAGAAGCAAAATTTATTCTTTGTATATGTCTTCATATTTCCCCGCTACCTTTGAGTTGAAAAATATAATAAAACATCTGGTTTAATAAGATTTAAAAGTGAAATCGATGGCGTTCTGTGGCCGCCATCTTGTCTTTTTGCATTCTCTCCCATTTCACCAACTCTGTCCATATATATGTAAGTAGCCATTTCATCCTGGAACCACAGTTTCTAGTTCATGTCCCATACTAAAGCTATCTTTGCCTGTATTTAGACTACGTTGTCGTTCACCCGTGTACTACACAAGTACCGGGAGAATCTTTTATCTAGTATTTGACGGGCATCTGATGATCACTGTAAAACCACTTATTCAGCTCACCATGTTTACCCGGTTTTGCGACAATTGAACCACATTGCACATCACATAGTTGATCTAGAGTTCATAAAGTATATTCCTCTCATTTCTCTTATTAGGTTAACAGAAGATAAACTAATCTGATATGTGAATGTAGTACACCATAATATAGTGTTCACATCAATTTATGTCTGTAGTGAGATGCACTGACCTCCCCAGGTGAAATGCCACATGTACATGTAAGCAAGGGTAGGTTGATTACATCAGTGAGCTAAAATGGTTAGGATGCTAGCCCTATAATGACCGAAGTGTGGATTCAAATCGCATTCTTTTTTGTTGTTGTAAAGTATTTATTCATCTGAATATGACATTTGTCAGTGTTGGAGCGCTGGTCTTCCAACCATCTTACTATTGGAATTGACAGTCTAAATAATGTAAGTTTGATCAGTGCTATATTAGTTACAGAACCGATCCTGTAGAATTAAGGGAGTGGCTCCTGCTGTATAATGTACAGCACCAGTCACTGTAGTTTATGCAAAAATGGGGAGCAGCACCGAGTAGAAAGTGTATACTCGGGGCAACTCAAACAATTGTTGAGGGTTATATTTTTTCTCTTATAAAACAAGGTAAGTTTATAGTTGACAAGACATTTAGTCTGTCTTATATAATGTTCAATGTGTTTAAGCAGTTTGATAGTTGTTTAGAATGTTCGATACGTTGATGGTTTGTTCATGATGGTTAAGGGTGATGGCAGGGGAGGGGGCCCCATTGGGGTGGGTGGTGGTGGGGTGGTGGGGGGGAAACCCAAAGGAGAGCAAGCAAGAACGTGGGGGGAGGGGCAGAAGCTCAGGGCTTTGCTAGTAATTACTGCAGTAATCATTCAAGGGCCTGAATAACCAGGTGGACTCTATATGCATTTTTGAAGGCAAGTATTGTTTGTGTTTCTCTGACTCTGGTAGGGAGGTCATTCCACATCACTACCTTTGTAGATTGGTGCTCCAATATATTTATTTGTTGAAGGGTTTCGTACATTGAGGAGAGTGGAGACCTCTCTTCTTGTTATTCTATTTGTGTGGTCAATGATTTATTTGTGTTTTGCGTGTTTGTGCATTAATGCCATCAGGTGTAGGTCCCTTCGTTGTGAGAGAGTATCCCATTTGGCTTTCTTGTGCAATTCAGCCACACTGATTCTATGCACTATGCTGGCATTCACTTGCAAAATACACCCTTCACAACATTATTGCAGTGATCAAGAAAGACACTGTAGAAAAATATGCACTGCATAGTGTCCAACCTTCCCTGCCTAAGTATTGAAAGTATACTACCTAGATATTTTGTAAGTGTAAGTATAAGATTTACAAGTGTGAGGAAGTGTACTGTTGTCCCCAGGTGAAATGCTATGTGCATGATTGGGGTTGGGTAGATGCATTGCACTTGGGAGCCTAGATAGTCCAAATGTTAGGCTAGTTGCACAGAATGGCGGGAGATTTCTTCTTCTTTTTTTTTGGTCCATTAGTTGTTTAAGCAGGGGAAATTTCAGTCATAGACGGCTGGTCTTCCTCATTCCACTGCTGGTCGATAGAAAGCCCGAGCCTACACTTTTACTGACCCAAGGGAATTTTAACCTCCCACACCACATAGACATGGTATGAGAGCAACCGGCCTTTGATGACGCTGTAAGTTATACACAGCGGTGGAAATCCAAATAGGCAGAGCTGGGGGCATGGGGAATCGAACCGCCGACCCTCAGATTAGGAGTCTGACCTAGAAAAAAGTCAGACATTCTAACCACTCTGCCACAGGTTCGAATCTCATTCTATGTGCAATGTCTCCCTTCATTTACACAAAAATAAAACACCCTAAAACCGACGATATATCAATTATATACACACATTGTTTATATTTGTCATTTTGGAATTGTGTCATATAAATACGAAAGGCATAATTTTGGTATGCTTACATAACTACCCATCAAGAATGGTAATTGCGGACCAGGAAGCTCTTAGGTAGCTCTGAGATAAATACACTTTCAAATAATCATTAAAGACAATAAACCACAAACTAATAGCTAAAGCTGTTCAGCATTGAAAACAACTTCTATCCTGAACTTATATGTGGACAGGGTAAATAAACCATCATTTAACAAACAAAAAAACAACAATGGGAATTACTAGGAGGGATGTTTTGATGCAAGCCTACATAGCGAACGATCTTTTTTAATTCAACCATCCCTGCATGTGCATTGAAAGTATGATACCTAGATATTTGTAATTGTAAGGATGACATTTACAACTGCAAGGGAACACGTGTGATGAGATGCACTCTTGTCCCCAGGTGAAATGTTGTATATAGATGATTGGGGTTCGGTAGATATATTGCATCAGGGAGCCCATTTGACTATTAACAAATAGGAAACCGATATGGATGGAGTCGGGCAGTTCTGAACAAATACTACTCTGTAATAATATCTAGGAACTTACACGTTAATCTATTGTGGCGCCACCTAATGGAACAATAGCGCCGCTTTAAATACCGGATAACATGGTCCGGCCTTAGTACCATGTACGACCGTCAAAACAGAAAATGGCGCATAGGTCGTCTTGTTGGTGTTGTGCCTTCATCCGGGAATCGGCGCTGTCTGCTCGCCTTCATCCATTAAAATGGCGCAGAGTCTATTCGAGGCCCTGACTGGTAAGTTTCACTGTTTGTGACATGTTTATAACGTTAGTCATTGTCAGGCCGGTGTCCAACATCATGACCGCGTGTGTTTGTGACCAGCCGCAGCTCAGGCGCAATGACTTGCCGCGGCCGGTCACAACCCGTCCGCCACCCTGCAGAAATTATTGTCGGAAAATGGCGCTTTGTGAGAAACTACCGAGTCAAAACTGTTGTTAGGGGCAGACCCGGATGTTATTTTACTGTTGTCGACTTTTAAATGCTTGCTAAATTTCAGCATTGTTAACGCTTTTACTTACACCGCCCACTGGTTAAGCGGTGACCACGTACAATATTCGGAACAGCTCGGGGTGTCAAGCAGTTGGTGGCACGGCAGTAAACAGACAAGAAAATGGCGGACATCTCTCCCCTGCAATATTTCTATTCTCGGTGTGGATTTTGTACATTTCCATCTGTTCTTGATTCATATAACAGAACAGCTGCATATTTAATTCGACAGAGTCATATAAAATACTATTTATATTGATGTTAGTGTAGCATAAGCTTTATTATAATGTAGTTTGAGGCACTGGCTGGGAGGGGGGAGGTCGGGAAGATCGTCCTCCCTGCACACACCATTGCTCGTCGCTGATTGGTTGCTCCACCATCGATCTTTTCCGGAGTCATCTGCTTTCTCCCTAGGTGGCGCCACTATACCAGCCTGGTCCCATGGCGTTTGTTTTCACAGATGTCGCCACTGTGTCCCTTTCTAAGGCCAGGCGTAAGGGTGCAAGAGGTCTTAAGCCCCGTTCACACAGCACAACTTTAGGCCGAACTAGGCGTGTCATGTCCACACACAGAGCGGTTTAAGGCGGAAATCGATATCTGCGCATGGGCAAGTACCCCCATCTGTATCTGGCAAGCACTGCTATTTGTTTAGTTTTCACTGTTGATTCGACAATATGAATAACGACGCCGATGTAGCTGCTACGTTAATATCGCTTGGAATTTAGGGTTAATTTAATTAAATTTCATTATTTGAGGATGTAATTCTGTTAAATATGATCGCATTCAATAGATTTCGGCCTAATCGGGCCCTAACACTGCCGGGCACCAGCAATAGTTACACCTGGTCCTGTATCTGGCAAGCACTGCTCTTTTACACTATCACTGCCCAGGAACCAGATAAATCGCTTCATCTATAGTCCCGTTCACACTGGGCAGTTAATTCGATTCATATAAATCGACTTGCCTAGTTCGACTCAGATTCGCCGTGTGGACGCTACGCTGAAGCGAATTATGGCTAGGTCGCCTCATCTAGTTCGCCTCAAATAAACCACCTCGCTAGGTAGTATAGATGAAGCGATTTAACTGGTTCCTGGGCGATGATAGTGTAAAATAGCAGTGCTTGCCAGATACAGGCTCAGGTGTAACTATTGCTGGTGCCCGGCAGTGTTAGGGCCCAATTAGGCCGAAATCTATTGAATGCGATCATATTTAACAGAATTACAGCCTCAAATAATGAAATTTAATTAAATTAACCATAAATTCCAAGCGATATTAACGTAGGAGCTACATCGGCGTCGTTATCCATATTGTCGAATCGACTAGTGAAAACTAAACAAATAGCAGTGCTTGCCAGATACAGATGGGGGTACTTGCTCATGCGCAGATATCGATTTCCGCCTTAAACAGCTCCGTGTGTGGACACGACACTAGTTCGCTTCATCTATTTCACTTCATCTAAATCGGCATAAAGTTGTGCCATGTGAACGGGGCTTATACTACCTCCCGAGGTGGTTTATTTGAAGCGAACTAGATGAATCGATTCAGCCCTAAATCGCCTCAGCGTAGTGTCCACACCGGCAATGTGCGTCGACTTGATGAGGCGAACTACTTGAGGCGACTTACGGCCCGTGTGTGAACGGGGCTTGTAAGATGACGCTCTATTTGAAGTGGAGTGTAGTTGGATGTCAACTTTGAAACCGAGTGATAATATTAATACCGACCCACCCTCTGGGGAGGCTAAGGACTAACATATATATGCATAAACAATACCTGTACTCATAGAGGTGGAACATGAAATCACCAAAATCCAACAAACGGAAACGGAAATATCCCTCTATGGGCGCCGCCATTTGTAAACGTAGTGTCTACGCGTATGGACCATAAGCATATTCAGCGCTAAACGGAGGGACCCAACTAGCCACGGTGCGACCCAACCAGCCGGGGTTGAACTTGTTTGAGCTCATTTAAACTTGTTTCCGGTACAAAGGCTAGGGGACCAGGTTGGAAACTGAGCGATAATAGATGAAAACTCCTATGCCTCTGCATGAGCAAATAAATGCCAGGGGACCAGGCTAGACCTCCACAGAGCTAGCAGTGTAGTAAAATATTATTTGACTATAGCCGTGTTCACACGGGCAATGTAAATCGATTCGTAGAAAGCGACTTGCCTAGTTCGACGCACATTTCCCGTGTGAACGGGCGTCTGAGTCGAATTAGGGCTGAATCGATTTCTGTGATCCGGATACTGTAAACCACCTCTCGAGGTAGTTTACGTGAATCGATTTCTGTGATGTGGATAATTTTGCCCGTGTGGACGCACTGAGGCGGATTAAGCACCTCACACGCATGCGCAGTCGACACCTCAGTTTGTTGACTTTCCGGTGGATCAAAAGCGCATATTATATAATTTGGTCTATGAACCTGTTAGAGGTGCACATATATTTTTTTCATAATTTATTTTTAGGGTTTCACTGCCCAGCAGAAGTTTTGACCGTTCCAAACCAATACGATTCAGTAGATACATATCTAGGTCGAACTCACTCTCTCGTGGTGACGTTGCCTAATTGAAAACTGGCGCTGGTCAGGCTGGACTTGCTCATGCGCAGATATCCACTTCCGCCTTCAAGCGATGCCCGTGTGAACGGGCGGCTAATTCGACTCACCTGATTCGATTTGTCTGATTCGCCTCACATTTTGCCCGTGTGAACACGGCTTATGTTGTTGTTGTTGTTTGTTCAGACATTATCACATATTTATGTGTCTTTTGCACAGATTAAATTGTTTGAAGTATATTTGAAATTGATCTACATTGATTTCTGTTTAAATCACACAATATCACTACTTAATGAATGGGAAACTCATCCTGCAAGGATATGCTCGATATTACCCAGTGGGAACTCGTTTTTCGTCCTTTCGTCGCTGTGGACCCTTCTCGTATGGGCGCGTATTCGTAACATCGAGGTCTACGCTTATGTGCGTGCAATGCGCGCACATCTGTCTTGTGAGGCTGTGCGCGCATCGGTTTGAATTTCGTCAGTTACACTGTTGATGTTGAGCATGGCGGACACGCCCCTAAATACAACAAAATAAATATGCGCACGTACGCCTACAATTCACACTATTCACGAGTGACCTAATATAGAAAACATGTTTACCAAAAAGATTATATTAAATTGATATGGTTAGGGTTCTGGATTCCTCTTAATTTGGAATAAAACTATAATGTTTTGCACCAGCAAACTCAAGGCATTGTCAATGGTCGTGAGCAATCTTCATACAGAAAAAGTGAAATATCTCTACAACCACATTACCTAAAAACAAAGCGCTTGGTATACATATAGAAAACATGTTTACCAAAAAGATATTAAATTGATACGGTTAGGGTTCTGCATTTCTATTAATTTTGAATGAAATAGAAGTTTTGCACTGCGCATACAGGCAAACTCTGGATATGTGAGGAACGACGGCGCACATACGCCTGCAAAAAAAAGTTGATGAATACGGTCACGTGCGCGTAGACACTGCGAAAGATACGTGAGGAACGACGGCGCATGCACACGTACGCCTAGACTTCGAGTCTACGAATACAGTCACGTACGCGTAGATACTGCTAAAGACACTTGAGGAACGACGGCGCGCATGCCCACGTACGCCTAGACTTCGAATCTATGAATACAGGTGCGAACCCGTAGCCACTGCCATTTGTAAACTCGTGTTGAATAATCGAGAAATAAAAATCCAGCAAACGGAAACGGAAATAGATCGTCGAACTTCACTGCGCAGCAAAAAGGATGGATGACACTATTGACAGCGATTGGCTTAACGCCCTAACGATGTCATTCAAAATTAAAAGAAATAAAGAACAATTTGGCATAAACATCGATGCACAAATGCAATATTCATTGTTTATTCCACGGAAACAACGGTGGTATTCGATTATCACAACCACGATTCGGGTCACCCGAGTTGCTAGAATTTCAAATCGAACACCGCGAGTGGAGTACAAAAATACACGCGCAATAATCAAATACTTTGCTTTAGTTATATCGGGGGGTCGGTCCTAAGCATTGCTTATTCATATTAATAGCAGATCTAAGCCTAATAACAATAAATTGAATATGACTTTTGATTCATGGAACATGTTAAGAACTTAATTTGTAATTGACGCTGCATTGTCATACTGTATCAAATAAGTTTGACCACCTTTCAATCCTTTGACTTTGTGAAGTTTGTCAAAATAATGTCTATGAGCGATTTTTGGAGCCTTTCCTATACCATGCTCTAGTATGTAGGTAAAAGATTCACTCCGTGCAAGTACGGGGTGAATGTTTTATTTAAATGGCATGCCTTTCTTAGATAATGATCGTAGATCATATGAGTGAGATATCAGGCCATGGCTATACTAAGCCAAATCACTAGAACCTCTTGCTGCTGTAGCCTATGGGGTCAGAGCTTAATTTTGCACGTTTACACTTAAAATATCTCCAAAGTTAGCCAATTTAAAGCAAAGTTACTTCAATCCAATGTAAGGTAGATTATACCAATTAATCTAATAAGTAATATATATTAGAAACGCAAAGCCATTGGACTATGCGACTTCAGTGTGTGTTGAGGTAATAAACATCTAGCGTCATGGATCTAACAGTGTTAATGGACAGTCAATTTGATTCTGTTGGTTTGATGAAACTTGTTGCTCCATGGTTATGAACATCTGGCGTTATGGATCTGACTGTGTTAATTGACGGTCAATTTGATTCCGTTGGTTTGATGAAACTTGTTGCTCCGTGGTTTTGAACATCTAGCGTTATGGATCTGACTGTGTTAATTGACGGTCAATTTGATTCCGTTGGTTTGATGGCACTCGTTGCTCCATTGTTATGAACATCTAGCGTTATGGATCTGACTGTGTTAATTGACGGTCAGTTTGATTGCGTTGGTTTGATGACACTTGTTGCTCCATGGTTGCAGCAGGCGTGGCCAGCATAGACAGTCAAACAGCCCTCGCCGTGCAGTCACTGCTCGAGTCACAGAACGTCGTGGAAGCGTCACAAGGTAGGCACTAGTAGTGTAGATAAAAGATTCACCCCGTACTTGCAGTAGGGTTGAATGACAACGTAGTCTAAATACGGTCAAAAATAGCTTTAATATGGAACGGGAAGTGAAGTTTAATCCCTGGTTCTAGAATCAAATGGGTACTTATATCGGCACAGAGTTGGTGAAATGGGAGAGAATGTAAAAAGACAAAATGGCGACCATGAAATGCCGTCGATTTCACTTTGAATGTCCATTAAACTACATGTTTTATTATATTTTTCAAATCAAAAGTAGCCGGTAAATGTCAAGACATGTGAAGAATATATTTTGCTACTTAAATTAAGAATTTATCTGCTCATTTTATTTACCCAGCATGTAGATATATACCGTTCACCATATTTTCTAATGTGTTGGTTTTCACCACTACTGCAGGTACTACTAACTAGTAGGGATGAAAGATTGCGATGTCACAGATTTTCATGATTTCGCTGATTTACGCGGTTTTTTGGTTGAATCTGTAATTTTTGTAGTTTCTAAAACATAACAGGCTAATTAAAAGACGATCTAAACACAGTTTCTCCATTGTAATATCAACACACAATTCTGGAAACACTTTAAACATTTAATGTTTAATGAGTGCATCAGTACCTAAATTGGATATGGAGTATCAAATCGAGTATTTTGCTTTGAAAGTTTGATATTTAAATCGGTCTATGCAGCTGTAATCTGCTATAGGAATTCATATATCAGTGAATATCAATGTTCAGTACTTGTGGGTTGTCAAGTGAGAGACAGTGGATCAAAAATATTGGAAACAAGGAATTTTGGTTAAAGGGGGGGAAAAAACAGGTATAAAACAGCAATTTCCGAACCTACCCGCAAAAAAAACAAAACAAGGAATTTTAGATACCAGGTGCTATGCATGCTGGCTGGTGTAAGGGTGACAGTCCTTGTCCTGCCAGTGTTTGGCCTCCTCCCCAGTCTTGAGTTTGGGTGGATTTCCGCGATCCCCCCAAATTCTGAGTAGGATATCAGGTGATGGCACCGGACGTGGGGGCCTAATCGGTAGAGCACAGACTTTGCGTGCGGGAGATCGTGGTTCGATTCCTGATCGAGTCAAACCGATGACTTATAAAATTGATACTTGTCGCTTCCTAGCCTGGTCCTATGATATGACAAGACAAGGACTGGTTAGCACGGTATCAGGATAATGTCACTGTGTGGGATATCGGGTCATGGTGCTGGTAGCCAGGTTTCCCAGTGGGGCAGCACTATAAAGGTTGCCGTGAGTGTGCACTGTCACAAGTCAGTTCCCATCCTGATATGACATTACATGTTGCCAGGACATAAAACTCCAACAGACAAACAAAACATCAGGTGGTGGTGTCAGTGGCCTGGTCTCCCTGTAGGGTAGCACTATAAAGTCACCATGAGTGCGCACTGTCACAAGTAGGTACCCGTCCTGATATGACCTTAGATGTTGCTAGGACGTAAAACAACAAACAAGCAAAAGATCCTGTGTCAAGTTAACACCTGCGCAGTCACAGTCGTGATAGATTGTTTCGAAGTTTCGTTCTTGTAAACTTATCAGTTCTTTTCTACCGCAACGCCAGCCACTGTCGAAGAAGACGACGTCTTCCAGTGCGGGAAGTGTAAGAAGCAGTTCACGTCGCTGCCGGACTTTGTTGGTCACAAGCAGACGCCATGCGTGTCAGTCAGCCGCAAGCTCATCCAGCAGGTGCAGCAGCAGGTGCAGCAGCAGGTGGTGACGGGACCCAACACCAGCAACACCAACACCGTCTACACCACCGCCGTACCACACGTCAGTCACGTACGTAACCACCCTACCTCTGGAACGGTCCACATGCATCGTCCCATAGGAAAAGCTTCACCAAGTAGGGTGTTGCATCACCCATGCTATCTCTATGGGAACAACATTTCAGTGCTCAGCCCTGCGAACAAAA
Source organism: Branchipolynoe longqiensis (assembly GCA_030323885.1). Lineage (NCBI taxonomy): Eukaryota > Metazoa > Annelida > Polychaeta > Phyllodocida > Polynoidae > Branchipolynoe > Branchipolynoe longqiensis. The sequence continues at coordinate 16,516,431 of CM059194.1, read as the reverse complement.
ATGGCAAATGACCCTGTTATAAAATTAGCATCATCAGATTGATAAACATGTTGTCTCTTTTGTGTGCTAAGGGATTTTATGGTGTATTGTGCGGTTTTCGAGATTTTTTAATGTTTCTGAGCTGCAGAGTGATCTACTTCACTTGTCAGCTAGGTCACATGACGAGAATGCAACATTCTGATTGGTTTGTCATGTGCAGTTGTTTACATTTACATGATGCAGGCCATGTGCTTTTGTTGATTATGTTGTTTTGTGCATTTTTCAATTAATAGTTGTCAGTTATTTAACACAGATTGTGCACATACATTTAAAAGACAGTCTTTCTATATGACTTTGGGACTTTTCATTAATAATTATTCTATATTCCTGATGCATGAAATGTAATAACTTTGCTTCTGCTGTGAGTATTAAGTCCATATATATGACAAATTAAAGGGTTTAATGTGTTTCATCAGAATGCATTTGTTTTGAAAGGCTATCTTGTATTTCATATTTTTCTGCAAGTCTCTACCTCTGGCGTCCGCTTGCAGGTGCAGCCATGTGTATATGTGGTTAACAAGCCTACTTAGTCATGAGTGCGTCCCTTTGCAAGTGCAGCCATGTGTATATGTGGTTAACGAGCCTACTTAGTCATGTGAGTGTCCCTTTGCAGGTGCAGCCATGTGTATATGTGGTTAACAAGCCTACTTAGTCGTGAGTGTGTCCCTTTGCAGGTGCAGCCATGTGTATATGTGGTTGACGAGTCTACTTAGTCATGAGTGCGTCCCTTTGCAGGTGCTTAGCCGACAACACCTCCAGGTGCAGCAGCAGGTTCCGTACAATGCGGCTGTGGCACCCTCTCCACTCAGCCAGACGCTTGGGCCGGGCATGGTGCTGGCGGATGACCTGATGGCGCTCACCACCATGGACCAGGCCGCCCTGCAGGCTGCCACCCTCCAAGTGCAGGTCGGCCACTCCTCCCTAACCTGTGTACAGACAAAGAAAATACCGCAATTATTACCCACCCACCCTATTATTATTTTCTTTAATAGAGAAAACAAAATTAAAATTTGAAGCCCACGAATCTATTTTTTATCTAGTCCTGGGACATAATGGATTTCGCTGCGGTCTATTTAAATTAACTTCTCACAGACTTAGTAATTTTGTTTTGAAACATCTTCTGTGTCTGTATATTAATTATTATAAATATTTTCAGATTATGCATTAGACTTAGCGCTTAAGAAATCTGCATGGAGTACTTATTTTATCTGCCGAGGCTATGCAGCCAATCAGTTACAAGAAAGATGGCCTTTAATCTTCTTCTTCCTACATAACCCATTCGTAGGAATGATCACCACCATCATCATCATCACCAGACGCGATGGCCTAATTGGTAGAGGGCGGGCTTCACGTGCGGAAGATCAGGAGTTCAGTTCCCGGTCAAATCAAACCAATGACTTTCAAATTGATACTTGTCACTTTCTAGCCTGGTACTCCACATTAATAGGATACGGCAAGGACGGGTTAGCTCAGGGTCAGGATAATGTGACTGAGTGGAATATCAGGTCATGATGCAGGGGACCTGATTTCCCAGTGGGGCAGCACTATCAAGTCACCATGAGTGTGCAGTGTCACAAGTCGGTACCCATCCTGAAATGACCTTAGATGTTGCCAGGATGTAAAACTCCAACAACCAACCAATCATCATCACCGTCCTGATATGGCCTTAGGTGTTGCCAGGACGTAAAACTCCAACAACACCATCATCATCATCATCATCATCAATCCCTTAACTGCGAGGGTCATTACAGTGCCACAGATGAATTTTGCAACCAGTTTTCCTCATTTTTTCTTTTCCTCCCTACAGGGTTCATCAATTGCCGGGATCCTGTCTCAGGTGGCCACGCCCATCACCATTCGCCCGACGACGGCCGTGGCGGGCTGCAGCGGCGGCAGCATCGGGGGTGGCGGCGGCGTCCTGGGCAGCGCGGCGCCGGTCACCAGCGCCACCCCGACCATGTCCACGGCGCTGCCGGGGGCCATCACGATCCAGTCGCTGCAGCAGGGCTACGTGGGCGCCCACCTGGCCGTGCAGCCCGTTGTCGTGACGGCGGCAGGGGCGGGGGGAGTCGGCGGGCAGGCGGGAGGCGGGGACGGGAAGCTGGGGTTGGTGCTGCCAATCATCAAGCCATCCCCGACCAAGGCCGGTGAGCTCTCGCTCTCTTTATGAATCCACTTTACAGGGGATTCCATTTCTCAGCGAAATCGCTGATTTCAACAATTTCAATAAAAACCGAGTATACAAATCAGCAGGGGGGAAATCAGCTCTGTGAAAAAAAATATTGAAAAAAAAAATTATTTGTTGGTCTTGAAGTCTTAAAACACTTGGAATTTCAAGGATAAGATATGTTCAAGTAGGTGCCAGGTTCCACCATTCTAATTATAGTTTTTTTTTACCAGACGGGATGGCCGAATAAGTTGAGTGTCCGTTTCCTGTTTTGGGAGATCGGGGGATCCGAACCCATGGGTTTGTGGGTTCGAACCTTGGAATGAGGAAGACCAACCAATTAATTGTCCGTGATTGAAATTTCCCCTCCTTAACTAATGTACCCACCAACAATTTTTGCAATTGAAATATCTCTTGCTTAATCAATGAATGTAGCAAACATTTGGTGAATGGGAAAGGGACATTTTCACTGGTGGACAATTTTGGTCTTCCTCATTACATTCAGTGATTGGGCACGGGAAATTTCAATTTGCAGACAACTAGTTTTCCTCATTGATTGATCAGTGGACACTTTCAGTAAGGTAACATTGGTCCTCTTCACTGCATATATGTTGATTAAGCAAGGGAAATTCCAAGTGTGAATCAACACAAAACAACAATAGCTGGATAACAAATGCATCTAAGCATTTTAGCAGTTGAACAAATAGCATCCAAGATTATTCAAGTCTCAGACAGACCTAATTACTTAACCTTGCGGACGTCTAATTAAACTGACTTATTTCTACTCCAAACAAGGGCGCAAAACAGCCCAACAGCAAGCCCAGGCCCAACAACAGTCCCTACAGCAAGCCCAACAGCAGGCCCAACAACAAGCGCTCCAAATACAACAACAACAACAGCAGCAGCAAATCCAACAGCAGCAATCGAATGTAATTGCTGTTGTGACAGACGTAGACGGTACCCTGAAGCCGCGCACTATGAAGATAGCCGGCTCTGCTGGTGGTGGGGTGGCGGTGGCAGCACCTAGCCTGCTGGAGGACCAGGCAAAGAAGAAGCTGACCTGTCAATACTGCGACAAGACCTTCAGCAAGAACTTTGACCTTCAGCAGCACGTGCGGTCACACACGGGTGAGAAGCCCTTCCAGTGCATCGTGTGTGGCCGGGCGTTCGCGCAGAAGAGCAACGTCAAGAAGCACATGCAGACGCACAAGGTGAGGCCGCGCGGTCTATTGTGGGGTATTATTGTGGGCCGCTCCTTCTGGAGAGAAGGAGGTCCTTTGCTTCGTTCACAAAGGATTATGGTGCCCTCTGTGGTGGAGTGGTTAGAGTGTCTGACTTTTCTCTAGGTCAGACTCCTAATCTGAAGGTCAGTGATTCAATTCCCCATGCCCCACCTCTGCCAATTTGGATTTCCAGCACTGTGTATAACTTACATCGCCATCAAAGGCCAGTTGCTCTCATACCATGTGGTGTGGGAGGTTAAAAATCCCTTGGGTCGGTAAAAGTGTAGGGTCGGGCTTTCTATCGATAAACTGTCTAATGGTGAAAACAAGTCTATTCAGACTTATCCATGACATTCAGACGATAACTTATCCAGTATAAATCTTCAAGAAAAAAAGTGAAATGTTCTGGTTTTTGGGGTTTTCTTCTTTCTGTCATTTCTTTTCTGTTCTTTCTTTCCTTTTTATTTCTTTCTTGCCTTTCTGTCTTTGCTTCTTTCTTTTCTGTCTTTTATTTCCTTTCTTTATTGCCTTTCTTCCCTTCCTTTATCTTTCTTGCCTTTCTTTCGTTCTTTTTCTTTTCCGTCTTTTTTTCTCTCATTTCTTTTCTTTTTCTTGTCTCCGCTTTCTTTCTTTTTCTTTCTTTCTTTCTTTCTTTCTTTCTTTCTTTCTTTCTTTCTTTCTTCAGAGCCATTTCTGGGATAGGAGCTGCATAAACAAACTCGCACCTTAAATTAAAGCAAGGAATAGGGAAATGTTTGATGATCAATTGTGCCAATTTAAATGTACCCTTTCTTAATCAGGCAATGTCAATTTTTAATTTAAAAAAAAGAAAAACAATGTATTATTCAGGTAATTTATTATTCATGTTCTCGCTGCAGGTGTGGCCTACTGGGGCTGGGGAGACGCTGCCTAAGAACCCGATCATCACAGCCGACACGACGTCAACGAACGAGTCGGGGCAGCTCCAGGAAGTAATCATCCATGTCGACAAGCAGTCCGCTACAGGAGTCCGCTCGGGCATTGAGGTGAGCTTTGGCAGTCGCGTTATCAAATGTATGACCTTAGATGTTGCCAGGATATAAAACCCCTACAAGCAGTACATGTAGTCTGAATTATAGGGGAGTTGATTATATTTATATGGGACCGACTTTAAATGGTCCATTTAGGGAGGTGGTGGGTTTAGGGAGTTTTTTTTATCGTTACAATGGTATTGTATGGCCGATCGTTTGGGAGCCAAATAAAACGATTGATATAGGGGAGTGGTCGATCTGTGGAGGTGGTCGATTAGAGAGGTTTTACTTCAGTTATATATCTGAGGGTCGTGTCAAACTTTGTCAGGTTTACGGGTGTTGATGAATGCAGGGTGTGTGTGGTTTATTTCCACAGATGAATATAGAGACAGAGCTGTGTGTGCAGGGTTCCAGTGTGCAGAAGAACGTGGTCATCGACAACTCGTACCTGTGTCAGTACTGCCCGGAGAAGTTCAAGAACTACTTCCAGCTCAAGTCACACATGACTAACCACAAGAACCAGCAGGTCGGTGTTTAGCGGGTGGGTGTTTAGTAGGTAGGTGTTTAGCGGGTGGGTGCTTAGTGAGTGGGTGTTTAGCGGGTGGGTGTTTAGTAGGTAGGTGTTTAGCGGGTGGGTGCTTACTGAGTGGGTGTTTAGGGGGTGGGTACTTAGTGAGTGGCTGTTTAGTGGATGGGTGTTTAGCGGGTGGGTACTTAGTGAGTGGGTGTTCAGCGAGTGGGTGTTTAGGGGGTGGGTGTTTAGCGGGCGGGTGTTTGGTGGGTGGGTGTTTAGTGAGTGGGTGTTTAGTGAGTGGGTGTTTAGTGTGTGGGTATTTAGTGAGTGGGTGTTCAGTGAGTTGGGGTTTAGTGTGTGGGTGTTTAGTGTGTGGGTGTTCAGTGAATGGGTGTTTAGTGTGTGGGTATTTAGTGAGTTGGTGTTCAGTGAGTGGGTGCTTAGTGTGTGGGTGTTTAGTGAGTGGGTGTTCAGTGAGTGGGTGTTTAGTGTGTGGGTGTTTAGTGTGTGGGTGTTTAGTGAGTGGATGTTCAGTGAATGGGTGTTTAGTGTGTGGGTATTTAGTGAGTGGGTGTTCAGTGAGTGGGTGTTTAGTGTGTGGGTGTTCAGTGAGTGGGTGTTCAGTGAGTGGGTGTTCAGTGAATGGGTGTTTAGTGTGTGGGTATTTAGTGAGTGGGTGTTCAGTGAGTGGGTGTTTAGTGTGTGGGTGTTTAGTGTGTGGGTGTTTAGTGTGTGGGTGTTTAGTGAGTGGGTGTTCAGTGAGTGGGTGTTTAGTGTGTGGGTGTTTAGTGTGTGGGTGTTTAGTGTGGGTGTTTAGTGAGTGGGCGGGTGTTTAAGGAGTGGGTGTTCAGTGAGTGGGTGTTTAGTTTGTGGGTGTTTGGTGGGTGGGTGTTTAGCGGTTGGGTGTTTAGTAAGGGGTGGTCAGAAAGTGGGTGTTTAGCGGGGGAGTGCTTAGTGGGGGTGGGTGGATGTTTATCTAGATTTGATTCTACATATCCCACTTATATTAGTCACTTAATAAATATTTATAGCTGCATTGAAGGGATTTAATTGAACCTGTTACTGCTGAAGCTTATGACATAAACATTTTTACATGCATGCCCAAATTAATGTTTTCACTTCAAATATCTCCAAAGTCAACCCTTTAAAATAAAAGTTACTTAAAACTAAAAGGAATATAGGTTGTAATGGCCAGCTTATTATATTTATCCTTTAAAAAAAGAATGGCAAAAAATCAAAACCATCGGACTATGCAACTTTAATCAGTGAATGTACCCCCCCCCCGAAAAAAACTAAAAACCCAGCAACTAATCCCACAAGGTTATTTATTTTATGGGGTTATCTTTTTTTTAAACAAATGCACGAATATAAACTGCTTCGTAGATTGGTTATTGGTTTAAAACTGCTGCTGTCAAGTGTCTGTCAATCGGCTGTCCTCCTCTAACTTGAGCTGTCAACTTGCTGTCAACCTGCTGCCGCCTCAGGTGTACCGGTGCATTCTGAAGGCGTGCATGTTGACCTTCAGTGACCTTGACACCTTCCTGGAGCACACCAAGTCGCACGAGGAGGTGATGACCTACCGCTGTCACATGTGCTCCAAGCACTTCCCTTCGCTGTATGACCTTGGGGTCCACCAGTACTCGCACAGCCTGTACCCGAACCAGGGCCCTAAGCCGGGGCCGAGGTAAGTTCAGTGTTGCCAACCTGGAGGTACTGAGAATCCTTGCGGTTTTGCGTTGCAGGCGTGGAACCCGAGCGGTGAGGCTTGCTTGGGCGGGGGGGGGGGGGGGGGGGGTCTGGGGGCTTAAACAACTAATGGACCAAAAAAAACTTTTTTTTAAATACCTGCGTGTGCCATCCATAACATATAAATGCATAATGTTTGTTACACAATTAAGGTGAATACTGCATGGTAAAGCCACTTAGCTACACTGCTCAGCTAACTGTGACACTGTGCCACAGTCTATTGACATGAAGAGAGCGGTGGTGAAATTCCAGGAAGCAAATGCAATATAGTTGTCTTATTTTTATATATATATTACAAGTATAAGAGCTTGATGTCTGTTTTGATATGAATATCTGAATATAATCAGGCATTTTATTATTTTTTCCATGCATTCTTGACGGAGATATAGCATGTGAAATGACAGGCACTCAGGGAAAGTACCCGAATAGAGTGGTTCCAGATTCTGCCAATAGATGTTACTAGCTTAAAGTTGCATAGTCCGATCGTTTTGAGCTTCTGTCATTTTCTGAGATAAATACATTAGGTTGATCGTTATAGTGTACTTTACTTTAGTTTGAAGTAACTTTGATTTTAAATCGCTAACTTTTGAGATATTTTAAGTGTGAACATGTCAAATTAATTTTGGCAAGCACACCAAAACTCTGACACCATAGGTTTTAGTAGTAAGAGGTTCTGTTAAATTGCCTCAGTATTCCCTTCCGTGTGGCGAAAAATGTTTGATAAGTACAGCAGTATCTAAATTAGATATGCAAAATAAAATCTAGATAATTGTTTTGGTTTTGAAAATTGGATGTTTTCATCGGACTATCCAGCTTTAACTAGTGGGGTCTTTTGATGAGCTTTCTCCTGCTTTATAACCAATGAATGTATAAACATTTTATTTTTTTAATGTTCTCCTGATATAACCTTAGATGTTGCTAGGATGTAAAAATCCAACAACCAACCAACCAATCATTTGCAGGTATTTCCGGTGTACAAAGTGCAACAACAAGTACTCGACTCCCGAGGCCCTGGAGCACCACCTGGTGACGACATCACACAGCTACCCGTGCACACACTGTGAGAAGACCTTCACTTGTGAACGCTACCTGCGACGCCACCTTCCCACGCACGGAACGCTGGGTAAGGCGGTCACGCATGACATTCGGGCACGCGCATGCGCATTCCTGCCACACACTATCGGGGGTTATCGTGAGTGCGCGTGCAGGGTTTCAGGTTGTGTCGGTTCTTGAAGAACAAAAATGTATGAAAAGTCTTTGGACTGCACACAATTTGGGACTACTGTCACCCATGGCAGTAGGGCACATGCATGCGCAACCCTGCCACTTACTATCGAGGGAGTATTGTGAGGAGAGTGCGAGCAGGGTTCTTGAAGAACACAATTATATAAAAAAAAGTTTGGACTGCACCGGAGCGAATTGGTAAAGTGAGGCATTGTGGGCGGGAGATCGAGAGTTCGGTTCCTGAGATCGAGTCAAATCAATGACTTGTAAAAATTGATACTTATCGCTTCCTAGCTTGGCACTTGGCATTAATAGGATAGGGCAAGGACTGGTTAGCTCTCTGTCGGAATAATGTGACTGAGTCTGAGTGAGACTGCACACAATTTGGAGCCAGTTACGCCGCGGGGTTTTCATGTGTCAGTTCTTGAAGAAGAACACAAATATATGAAGGTCTTTGGATTGGCCACAATTTGGAACCACCTGACATTTCCCTAAGGGGGAGGGGGATTGCATCAGGTATCTTAGCTAGTGTAATGGTTAAGACGCTAGCACCGAAAATGGCAAGAAGTGTGGGTTTGAATCCTGCTTTAGGCGCAATATTTCACCTTTACATCATCCCCACGATGTCTATTTAATTGTGGCATTTCAGTTGTGGTTAGGTGATCTGCGCGGTTACATGATGTGCTTAATTAATATTTAAGATTTTGTCTCACATAGCAAATCAAAGTATGGAAGTTTCAGGCATGGTACTCCTCCACCAAAAGCAAAAGAACTACTTTTTTTTTCAAGCATGGGGGAAAAATGCTTGCTTGTTATATTCTCTCAGCGTGATGTCAGTGTATCAGACTGAGGGAGAGGGAGATGAAGTGTGTTGTAGCTTAAGAATGCCTCTAAAATCCTGTAAGTTCAATAGCTTCAGGGGGGTGCTATCCCCAGATCCCTGCAAGGTCCATGTGCCCCCCCCCCCCCCTTTGACCAACGGAATAATTCTTTCCTGGAAAACCTTTTTTTGTGTGTCGGTACCATACCTGAGTTAGTAAGAAAATGGGAAAAAAAGAAGTTGTGCTGGGTGCCTAAGCATGGCAGCCCAACAGTGTTGCGTATAACTAAGTGAAAGCTAATATTTTTGTGACGTTGATTTTCTGATTTGAAAAAGCTGTAAAATGACCTTAAGTTTATTGTCTCTGAAAATTTGTGCGAATCGTATATTACGTTTGTTTTCCCCGTTCCCTTACAGATGTGAGTGATAGAGCTTAAGAAATGTTTGATGTTCCCTTCCAGTGATGAATGGCTGGTCTTAGGTTAGCTTGCGTAACGTTTGATGTTCCCTTCCAGTTTTGAATAGCTAGTCTTACTCTTAGCTTACCTTAAGCAGTGTTTGATGTTCCCTTCCAGTTGTGAGTTGCTGGTCTTAGCTTAGCTTAAGCAGTGTTTGATATTCCCTTCCAGTTGTGAGTTGCTGGTCTTAGCTTAGCTTATGCAGTGTTTGATGTTCCTCTCCAGTTTTGAATAGCGAGTCTTAGCTTAGCTTAAGCAGTGTTTGATGTTCCCTTCCAGTTGTGAGTTGCTGGTCTTAGCTGAGCTTAAGCAGTGTTTGACGTTCCCTTCCAGTTGTGAGTTGCTGGTCTTAGCTTAGCTTAACCAGTGTTTGATGTTCCCTTCCAGTTTTGAATAGCGAGTCTTAGCTTAGCTTAAGCAGTGTTTGATGTTCCCTTCCAGTTTTGAATAGCTAGTTTTAGCTTAGCTTAAGCAGTGTTTGGTGTTCCCTTCCAGTTGTGAGTTGCTGGTCTTAGCTTAGCTTAAGCAGTGTTTGATGTTCCCTCCCAGTCTTAGCTTAACTTAAGCATTTGATATTCCATTCCCATCATGAATTGCTGGTCTTGGCTGAACTTAAGCAGTGTTTGATGTTCCCTTCCTGTGATAAATTGCTGGTCTTAGTTTAGCTTAAGCAGTGTTTGCTGTTCCCTTCCAGTGCTGAATTTGCTGGTCTTGGCTTAACTTCCATAGTGTTTGATGTTGATTTGCTGGTCTTGGCTTACGTAGTGCTTGCTGGTTCTTTGCAGGTGAGCACCAGTGTAATCAGTGCGAGAAGCGCTTCAAGACGGACCACTACCTCAAAATGCACGTCCTCATCCACTCGGGCGAGAAGCCCTTCCCGTGTGAGGCGTGCGACGCCAAGTTTAACCGCAAGGACAAGCTCAAGCGCCATATGCTCATCCACGACCCGGTCAAGAAGTACAAGTGCCCATTCAGGAGCCACACCGGTAACTAAGAAACTGTTCCTTTCATGTGTATTGTTCGGTGACGTTGTTTTTCTCTTCTGATTGATTGATTAATTGCTGATGGTTTAATGCCGTGTCAGCAGCAAGGGCGATATTCATGGTGAAAGGCTAGTAGTATCTATTCTGTCAGTCTTGTCAAATTACATTTACATGCCTACATTGAAATTTATACAAAATTCCAAAATGGTCAGACCCATGTCAAATGATAGCAAAAAAAACCCATCTAACTCACACAAAAATAGCCAAAATAACAGCAGACGATTTCATAAATGTGTAGCCATCATAATAGCCCTCATGAGTAAGTAGTGTTAGTCTTCAACTCTGGTTTTGACTTATTTGAAGTCACTGTCCAGCAACTTGGATTTCATACGTGTATAGAATAGTGTGCGTGTTTCAATTATATTAGATATCAGGGTCTAGCTTGGGATTTTCATGTAGCACACTATTGGAATAAACATCATATATTAAGCATACATTTTAATAATAATAACAAAACTATTTGTAATCTCAGGTGGTAGGCCTACTTCGCTGGGTAGCTGCGTATATGGAAGCTAGTTCGCCACGTTTTCTGTGATTTTTTATATGGACCGTTTCATGGTAAATGGGCCCAAAGTGTTACATGAGGGTCAACAATTAATATTGTGTATTTTCCTCATTTTTTCGCTGAGTAACCAACTCTTGTCCATATATATACTGGTAACATGAAGGAAAAGATAGTTGAGGTTACCATTTTGTCAGAAAAAACAAGAACTAATTGAGTAGCCAGCCCATGTGAGGACTTATTAATCACCAAGTATGGATTCATTAATTAAAACAATTATTTAATCAAATTTATTGCATGAGATAATTAATTTTTATATTGTGATCCCCGAAGTATAGAAATGCACTAAACAAATATGCATAGGATCATTATATTCTTCCAAATTGTGACTTGTGGACGTAACACAATAGAAGGGGACACCAAAAATAATATGGAACTTGAACTTCAATTTCTTTTCATAAAGCTTTGTAGAAAAATTATATTACTAGCTATGGTACTAGAAAATAGCCTTACACATGCAACAATAGCAACTGTTTTTTTACTGAAGCTCTAGTATTCCCAGGATAACATATTTCTTAATTTAACAAGCCTGGGACACGACAGTTATGTCCAGAAGCAGTTTAATCACCATGGAATATTAGAGTAATAGGTAATATTCTATGCAAAATAAAGGTCTAGGAGGCTGTAGAAAATTCCATATTTTCCATATAACAAATTCATGCACCATATTTTTGGAATGAAAATGTTGGCTTTTTTTTTCTATGTCACATTAGGCCTTAATTTGTTCATATCTATCTCTCCAAAGTGTAAGAATATCAATTCTATAAAGAAAATACCCCCTCTACTCTTTCCATAATAGTTTTTGACCATTACATACTGGAAAATACATTGGCCTCATTTACCATGAAACGACCCATATTCACCGATTATGCCAATATATGACAGCAATTGGTTAGTTTGAATCCCATTCTTATATTACCTTAAATGTTGCTAGAACATATAACCCAAATAAGAAAGAGACCTGGGCGTTAACACAATCACAAGGATAGTTGAAACCAGACTTCTGGCATTTTTCCATGATTCCCTGTCAGTGCTAATCCTATCGGGAAATATCCGTGTTTTAGCGGAAATTTATTGCTGGTTCTGCAGGAAACTGCTAACTGGCGTGTGGGTTGATAACAATGCAGACACTGGTAGAACACAGCAAATGTGCAAGTAAAGCAGTTATTACAGGATTCCTACGGGTCCTTGAAAACCGGGAAAGTCCTGCAATTTGATAATTCATGATTCCAGGCCTGAAAAGTCCTGGAATTTGTCTAATGATTCTTGAACGTCCTTGCAAATGGAAAATCCGACTACTTTTTTTTTTTAAGTCTATTTTCGTCGACATCCCCAATCTTCAATCAGTGATGTTTTGTATTAAAAGTGATTTTTGTGGGTTCATTATCCTGCCTCTTGATTTTTATATTAAAACCATACCTTAAGTTATTGTTATTTCTCATGCTTATTCACAATTCACATCTTACCCAGTGAATCGACTATGAATACAGCTGTTTCGGGACATTTTAAATAAATTCAATAAAAATCGTCTTTAAAACGTCCTGGAATTTTGCACTGAATGGTCCTGGAAAGTCTTGGAATTTGATGTGTCAAAATGGGGATGAACCTTGTAAGTTGGATTAGAATAAAGAATCTGTGGTAGAGAAACACACAAACCGCATATCGGTTTATCTCCAAGGTGCAGATTACACCATTACCTAACCGGTGTGCATCAATTTCAGGCTGCACCAAGGAGTTCAATCGACCCGACAAGCTGAAGGCACACATCATCTCCCACAGCGGCATCAAGCCCTTCAAGTGCCACGAGTGCGGCCGCACCTTCTCCCGCAGGCCGCACCTCATCGAGCACGAGCGGACGCATCGCGACGACTACAAGTTCCGCTGCGACAAGTGTGGCCGGGGATTCTTCCGCGAGAAGCAGTGCGTTGAGCACAAGTGCCGGCGAGAGAAGCCCGGCGAGGAGGGCAGCGGTGGCGCCCGCCAGCCTGAGGTCTACCGCCGGAGAAGCAAGCGCAAGGTGGGCCGGCCCCGACGCCGCATGATCACGGTGACGGAGGACTCGGTGCGTGAGGCACGCCGACTCGCCGTACGGGGCCGGGGCCGCTTGCGCCGGGGACTGCCGGGCGGGCGGGCAACCGGGCGGGTGGGCGGGTTGGGCGGGCGGGCAGGCGGGACCCAGCAGCATCAGCAGCAGCATCAGCAACAGCAGGTAGTTGCAGCAGCAGTAGAAGAGGAGGGTGAGGTGGCACAGGGTGAGGAGGACTTGCAGATGGAGGTGACGCATATATCGCAGGAGGAAGAGGATGAGGCGGCGGTGTCGGAGGAGGTGCAGCAGGACGAAATGACGGTCGATGTGCAGCACATCCAGCAGGTGTCAGCACACGGGCAGCAGCAGCAGGAGGACGAGGAGCAGCTGGCCGTGGGAGAACAGCAGGAGCAGGAGGAGGAGGCTGAGTACCAGCTGGTGCAGGAGGGCGAGGTGAGCGTTGACGGCGAGCCGATCAACATCACCCCGATCAGCGTCTCCCTCGGCAACGCCTACCAGACGGCCACCATCCCACTGTGCACGGCTGGCGGCGGCGGCATGCCTAAGGAAATCTGCGTGCAGATCCACCCGTTCCCGGGGTCCGTGGCAGGCGGTGGCGCATCCCTGGAGGAGGGCGCTGAGGTACCAGCCCAGGTGATCACTATCGACCCGGCGCATTTCGCCGGCGAGACAGTGAGCCTCGACGCTGGGCAGGTAATGGCGGCACACGGGGCGCACTTCGACATGGCGAGCCTCGGCACGGCCACGCTCATCGCCACTGGACCCAACATGGCCGCCATCTTCGTGAACGCGGGGCCTGGAGCCGAGCTGGTGGATGGTAGCGTGGGCGGGGCAGGCGGTCCGCCAACCGTCAGCTATGTAACGGCTGAGCAGCTCGAGAGCCTGCAGGCCAGCGCCTCAGAACAGGGCGCCATCTTCGCCTCGCAGGAGGGCATGCTGCAGCACACCTCAGACATGATGCGACAGCACGACCAGGGCTAGGCACCCACTGAAAGGTTTGGTAGGTGTTAATGTATGGTATGTGGGTCATTGTATGGATGTGTGCATATGATATGTTAATATGTATTGCATTGTATATAGATTAATATATGTGTATAATATATATGTATATATGTGTATAATATATATGTGTATGTATGTCTGTAATATAAGTATGTAATGTATATGTATACAATATGTGTTATTCATATATATGTATATTATATATGTTTATAGTATAGATGTTTATAATATAGATGTATGTTATATATATTATATGTTAACATGTATGCACAAAATATATATGTTGATATATATATAAATAATAGATTAGTTAAATGAAACATACTTTAGGTATAGTTGAAGGATGACTTCTGTTTTATTGAAGGTTCTAGCCGAGGACAGCAAGATTACGCTACGAGTCAATTCTTTACCTCCTAAATAACGTTGATATGCTCCTAACTACTAAAGTTAAGTACTTAATTTCCCTTTTAATTATCTTTTGATATTTTATTTTAATTATGTTAAATTTAATATTTGAACTTAAAAAAAAATTGGGGACGGGTGGGAGGGCTCTGTCCTCTGCTTAGCCTCGGCTATAATCTTCAGTAAAGCTGAAGTTATCCTTCAATATACCTAAGGCAAGATTTTTGTTCAGCTAATCTATTAAGTTCAGGCTCTAGCTGCTCATCTATTTGAGTCCCGGTAGATGTTTACATAAATTAGTCTGTTCACTTTTAGGTTCTGTTTTTATTTCTTATGTAAGAGGATATCCTTTTTAAATAAACCTAACTTGTTATTAAATATTTTCCCATATTTTATATGCAATTACCCTTCTCGTGGAATGCAATATTATTCTATAGATTCTTGTAGAGTAATTCAGCTTTTCACATAATTTTATGTAACAAATAAGATTTTAATTATTTAATTCATCTTGTGCTTTCTCTACTGTGCTTTCCTTGCCTGTTTTTAATTCACTACACTCAGACATACAAGAGCAGGAATATATTGGTTTAAATATATTTATTTAAAACTGCGTAGTCCGATGTAAACATCAAATTGTCAAAACCAAAACAATTATCTAAATTTGATTCTACATATCGCATTATGTCACCACATAGAAGGGAATATTGAGGCAATTTAATATAACCTGTTACTGCAGAAGCTTATGGTGTCAGAGTTTTGGCATGCTTGCCAAGATTAATTTGCATGTTTGCACTTCAAATATCTCAAAAGTTAGCCACTTCAAACTAAAGTAAGGTAGATTATAACGATCATCTAATATATTTATCTCAGAAAATGACAGAAACTCAAAACCATCGGGCCATGCAAGTTTAAGACAAATTAATCATGACCTTTGGAGAGTTTGAGCATGGTACAGAGCAATTGGGTGACAGAGTCCCAAAAGTTATTTAGGCTGTAATGCTGGATGTAGGCCAGGAGCTAAAGGTCAGCGCAAGTGACCTTGATGAGTAGCTCAGGAGTAGGTCATGGTCAGGTGAGCAGGCGAGTTCAGGTAGCAGAGATCAGCGCTCAACCCATACAGGTAGGGTGGGTGGGCGTGAGAGCGAAGTCCATGGTCCGTATAGGGCCTCGAATGTGTTAAAAAGTCTTGAACTTCATTTGTCCCTTTCCAGGCCATGAAAAGCCTTCAATTTAACCCTTAGTCTTTAAAATCCCTGAACTCCATTAAACTGTCCCCACTGATCTAAATTAGTCTGAAATCGCCATTTGCCATCTTTATTTTTCTCCTGAAATCCAAAAGTATAGAATTAAGTAGAAAAAAAGCGAAAAACTCTTCCCAAGAAAACCCCAAAACACTAACAGAGAACCCTAAGAAAACAACTAACATAGTAATAAGAATAGAACAAAAATTCAATGCCAAGAGGGCCCAAAGAAACTAAGATAGGCTACTAAACGCACCAACAGATCTATCTGCTACTGAAATGCAGACAATCAACTAACTTATCAGCAGATACTGCTTGCTAAGACAACACCAACACTACTGCTGGCCAGCATTGAAAACAAGCCTGGATACCCGGGCTTACATGCTATGGACAGTATAAATACAGCCTCAATAAAAAAATGAATATAGTCTTGAATTCCTATCAAAGACAACCTTGAAAAGCCTTGAAGTAGCCTTGAATTCCTTATCTTCACATGTGTACGGACCCTGGAAGTCGACAGAGTGGTGCACTGGTGAGAAGGGACTTGTAAGTCATTGGTTTGACTGGACTGGAATTGAACTCCCAACCTTCCCCACCATTATGTAGGTCATTGCTTAATTATTACTGTATGCAGGGCTTGCACGAAAGGTTGTTTTGGGCCTAGTTTCGGGGCTATTTGGGATCCTCTTCAATTAGTTTGACCTTATTTCAGGTTGTGAAGATACTAAGGGTCTCAATACTGTTATGTAGGTCATTGTTTAAATATTTTCGTACGCAGAGCTTCCATGAAATATTGCTTTGGACCTAGTTTCGAGGTCATTTGTTATCATCTTCAATTAGTTTGACCTTATTTCCAGTTGTGAAGGTACTAACGGTCTCAATGTTATGTAGGTCACTGCTTAATTTTTATCATATGTAGGGTTTGCACAAAAGGTTTTGAGCCTAGTTTCGAGGCTATTTGTTATCATCTTCAAATAGTTTGACCTTATTTCCGATTGTGAAGGCACTAATTCACACACTCGGACAGAAGGTAACAAAAGCAGAACAAGATTTAAGGTATATTTATTTAATAATTAATAAAATAATCATAACCGAGAAGCGGTTGAGCAGTAACGTTCAGGTGGTTCCGGGTACCGAGCAGTCAAAAGCAGTTCAGTGAAGTTAATTGTTTCTGGTACGGCGTTCACGACCTGACATCTACACCGGCCGGAGACAGACGACCCGTACAGCACTCAAACCCATGCGAAGCGGGTGGGTGAGCGAAGTTGTCCGTGCAGCGACCCGCGGAGAAGTGACCAAGCAGGCGTAGTGAGATTCAGCAGGTAACCTAAAAATAGCACATCGCCTCGTGTGCAAATTACCCATGTTAGCCTGCAGCCAACATGCATAATGCCCCGGTCACATACACATCAGTGGACGTAGTTGAACGTAGGTGACCGTAGTGGAGGCTAACGTGGTTCAAACGTTCATTTAATGTTGAAAATATTCTTGAAAAGAACGTATTTGGATGTACCAGGGAGCGCCAAATATAATTTAATTGTTTTTAACTTATTCTTATTCAATTCTTAATTCACTTTTTTTCTTTTGTACCATGCATGCAGTATGCTAATTTGATAGCATTCACTATCACATTGAGTTTGATTATAAATTATTAACAAATTTTACTTGTAAGGGTGCCAAAGTTCAGCTTTCCTTGGGTGCCAGAAACCGTAGGTCCGTTCCTGCTTGGGTACGAGTCTCGGTGGAGAGAAAGTGGGCGTCACGTGCTCGAGCCAGCAGTTAGTTTTGAAATTCGAAATATAAAGCTGGTAATATATATTAAGTGTGAATACAGTAATATTTAACACCGAGGTGGAACCTACAAATAAGTTATCTCATTGGGTACATCTCCTGTGTACCGTGTAGGACAGCTAATTGACATGTAGACATGTAGACGGATATATAGCTTCATCTCCTGGGGCTCAAAAAGCCTAGCGGCTAGACCCTGAACTAAAATATATATTTCTATTATATTAAGAATATTAATATAATAGAAATACGTACTAATAATATATACATAGTACATTATTGATATTAATGTATAGCATTATATTCACATATATATTATGTAAATATAGATATATATCAATAAATGCTATATAAATTCATATATCGTATTATATTAACATATATGTTGATATATTAATTAATATGGATTTATATTAATTTACATACATTAACATAATATAAGATATATACTATATAAATTAATATATAATATAAATCTCTATATATAATATACATTAATATATAGTTATATTATATATGCTATATGCATTTTTATATATGCATAATATATAAATTAATAATATAAATTTATATATATGCATAATATATAAATTAATAATATAAATTTATATAGTATATATAATATAGCTATATATTAATGTATATTATGCTATATATCAGGTATGTCAGTTTGAATTTTACGTCGGATAGTTGCTCCTTGTTAAGGATTTATTTATTTTGATAACCTAATAATAAGTAATATATAACGAAGCGAGAGACTCTTCCCACCCTGTTGTCTGATAGCTTCATGTTTCTACACTATTGTACATTTACATGATATTATTATGCTCTTGACTGTTGTGAGGATCTTACCATCTCGGGAGAAGGGTATGCATTTCAGGGATATATATCCTAGATAAATATCTACGCGATTCAACTCAAAACATGTCCATGCCGCTCAATCGTGTACTTTTATGTATTTTGCACGAATATAAACAAAATATCTATCAAAATGAAGACAACAATGAGTTCTCTTTTCTTTTAATGACCTTGCATGAACTGTGACTCAGACTGATATCAATTTGCTTTACATTTAAGTCATGTTTGTTTATTGTTTTATGTCATAACAATATCTAAGGTAACATCATGTAAGTACTTCATCTATAGTGATGGCTATCATCAAGTAAGTACTTCATCTATAGTGATGACCGTCATCATGTAAGTACTTCATCTATAGTGATGGCTGCCATCATGTAAGTACTTCATCTGTAGTGATGGCTGCCATCATGTAAGTACTTCATCTATAGTGATGGCTGCCATCATGTAAGTACTTCATCTATAGTGATGGCTATCATCAAGTAAGTACTTCATCTATAGTGATGACCGTCATCATGTAAGTACTTCATCTATAGTGATGGCTGCCATCAAGTAAGTACTTCATCTGTAGTGATGGCCGCCATCATGTAAGTACTTCATCTATAGTGATGGCCGCCATCATGTAAGTACTTCATCTATAGTGATGGCTATCATCAAGTAAGTACTTCATCTATAGTGATGACCGTCATCATGTAAGTACTTCATCTATAGTGATGGCTGCCATCATGTAAGTACTTCATCTGTAGTGATGGCTGCCATCATGTAAGTACTTCATCTATAGTGATGGCCGCCATCATGTAAGTACTTCATCTATAGTGATGGCTGCCATCATGTAAGTACTTCATCTGTAGTGATGGCCGCCATCATGTAAGTACTTCATCTATAGTGATGGCTGCCACATGTAGTACTTCATCTATAGTGATGGCCGCCATCATGTAAGTACTTCATCTATAGTGATGGCCGCCATCATGTAAGTACTTCATCATAGTGATGGCTGCCATCATGTAAGTACTTCATCTATAGTGATGGCTGCCATCATGTAAGTACTTCATCTATAGTGATGGTGCCATCATGTAAGTACTTCATCTATAGTGATGGCTGCCATCATGTAAGTACTTCATCTGTAGTGATGGCTGCCATCATGTAAGTACTCATCTATAGTGATGACCATCATCATGTAGAGTACTTCTCGTATGATGGCTGCCATCATGTAAGTACTTCATCTATAGTGATGACCGTCATCATGTAAGTACTTCATCTATAGTGATTGCCGCCATCATGTAAGTACTTCATCTGTAGTGATGGCTGCCATCATGTAAGTACTTCATCTATAGTGATGGCTGCCATCATGTAAGTACTTCATCTGTAGTGATGGCTGCCATCATGTAAGTACTTCATCTGTAGTGATGGCTGCCATCATGTAAGTACTTCATCTATAGTGATGGCTGCCATCATGTAAGTACTTCATCTATAGTGATGGCTGCCATCATGTAAGTACTTCATCTATAGTGATGGCCGCCATCATGTAAGTACTTCATCTGTAGTGATGGCTGCCATCATGTAAGTACTTCATCTGTAGTGATGGCTGCCATCATGTAAGTACTTCATCTATAGTGATGCTGCCATCAGGGGTGGAAGTAGAGTATGTAGTGATGGCTGCCATCATGTAAGTACTTCATCTATAGTGATGGCCGCCATCATGTAAGTACTTCATCTGTAGTGATGGCTGCCATCATGTAAGTACTTCATCTATTGTGATGACCGTCATCATGTAAGTACTTCATCTATAGTGATGGCTGCCATCATGTAAGTACTTCCTCTATAGTGATGGCTGCCATCATGTAAGTACTTCCTCTATAGTGATGGCTGCCATCATGTAAGTACTTCATCTATAGTGATGGCTGCCATCATGTAAGTACTTCATCTGTAGTGATGGCTGCCATCATGTAAGTACTTCATCTATAGTGATGACCGTCATCATGTAAGTACTTCATCTGTAGTGATGGCTGCCATCATGTAAGTACTTCATCTATAGTGATGACTGTCATCATGTAAGTACTTCATCTGTAGTGATGGCCACCATCATGTAAGTACTTTGTCTATAGTGATGGCCGCCATCATGTAAGTACTTCATCTATAGTGATGGCTGTCATCATTTAAGTACTTTGTGTATAGTGATGGCTGCCATCATGTAAGTACTTCGTCTATAGTGATGGCTACCATCATATAAGTTGGCTATTTTTTATATTGTTGGTTGTTGGAGTTTTATGTCCTAGCAACATATAAGGTCATATCAGGTACCCACTTGTGACAGTGCGCACTCGTGGCGACTTTATAGTGCTGCCCCACTGGGAAATCAAGCCGTCAGCACCGTGACCCGATATTCCACTCAGTCACATTATCCTGACACTGAGCTAACCAGTTCTTTCCCTATCCTATTAATGCTGAGCGCCAGATTAGGAAGCGACAAGTATCCATTTTTAAATCATGACTCGACCAAGATCCGACCATCCACACGTGAGGCCCACGCTCTACCGATTAGGCCACTGTGCCCGGTCTTTTTCTATTGTGATGGCTGTCATCATGTAAGTACTTCATCTAGAGTGATGGCTACCATCACGTAAGTACATCGTCTATAGTGATGGCTGCCATCATGTAAGTATTTAGTCTATTGTGATGACTATCATAAGTACATCATCTATAGTTGTAAAATATTCGGCAAGGGGGAATGCAAATGTTCTATTATGGATCGGTGTACATGACCAGGTGCATATATATATATATATATATTTTACCTCGGTACAACGCCTCGGCTACTCGAGGCCGAGGGAGAAGGAAGCAACATCCGGGTTCAGCAATTAGCATATACCGCTCATAACTGGAGGAACATTACGAGCAGCTCAGCAGTTTTTACCACGGATTACTCAGTTCTACTATAAGTACCAAGGACATACACACTGGCATACATGTTTATGAATCTCTCTAGCACATTAAGCATGCTTTTAGCAAACAAAAGCTGGGCTGGGCGTATTTGTATTTGTAACAGCGTTTGTGCTTATGTCCCGGCGTGCGGTCAAGATTTAGCAGGCCAGTTTTTTGTTCTGTGCCGTGCCCTTGCCGAACGTGAGGGATACATGGTTGACGACAGGGGGGGGTAGAGTCATTCGTCGCTTGAGATAGAAGCTACATTGCTGCCTGACCGTATGCCCACAACGGAGAGGCACGTTGGCTGCGGAGCCATTTCGTCAGTTATGATGTATTTTTCTGATGGCCGTAACTTCCGAGTGGTCCAAAATATATTTTCTCCAATTTGTTGGCGTAGAAGCCACAGAAGGGAGAAGTCTATGATACAGAGAGTGTGGGTGGGACACTACACTGGTCCCTACCCCACGATTGGTTTCGGTTCGGTTCTCCGACCGTTACACTTTCGTTATACCTTAGCTTACGCACGCCTGGTATAAAACTGGTGTAAATACAGTTTTATTACCTTACAAGGGTTGTACTGCCCTCTGACACTGTTCCACTGGTTCAGTCATTCCTTGAGATCGTACTAAATACCCTCTTTTGGTTATTTCAGACGACTCAAGATGGCCGCGAAGCGGAGTAGCAAGGGTGCTCCACACACGCTAAGCGAGGGGGACGCGACCCCTGGTCTCTTATCGGGCACATCACGTGACCGTTCTCCGGAGGCAGGACCCTCCCAGCCTGACACCAACGAGCAGATGGTGAGGCTCATTCGCGAGCAGCTGCAACAGCTGCTCCCAACACCGCCGCCCAAAACGCTCACTAAACGGGGCTCACCTTCCGATCAATCGGATTGGGAAGACCTTTCTGAACCCCAAACAACGGATTCAGAAATCGTCATCGGGAAGAAGCGGCGACATAAAAAGTCGTCAGGAGACGACTACTACCAAGCCCGTAACAAAACACGCAAAGTCAAAAGGACTAAGAAGAAATCTAAGTCTAAAAAGAAAAAGAAATCAAAATCTTCCTCGTCAGACTCGTCCGACGACTCTACATCAACTGACTCAGGGTCTGATGACCCTCACCCAGGCGCATTCGCGGACATTACCGTGAAAGTAGCCAAAAAGATCAGGGCTGACAAGAAGAAGCGCATTAACACCTGTTCATTAATGCGCACAAACCTGAGGGGCCATTTCGATACCTTTAAACCGGCAGAAACACTCACGAAACTGGCCGAACAGTACACTGGGATAAAGGGTATTCCTCAGGCGACCATCAAAGAGATGGACGATGATGTAAAGATGAGTGAAGATCGCAAGAAATTCAAATCTTGCCTGCACACAGTCCACAAAGGAGTGCTCATAGCCCTTTCGGCTATCATGCCAGTTGCTAACCGCATGATGGTCAGTAACAAGTTTACAACCGTTACTCCTGATATCAACGCAGCCATTGCTGCTCTTACTGCTACTAGCAACTTTCTATCGTACCGCAGGTTCGAAAATGTATTTAAATCGGTCACAACCGACGCGGGCAAAGAGGTCGCACGTTCGAAGAAAGTGGTCGACAATGACGGTAATGAGTATACACTCTTCCTGGCTCCCAAGCCAATAAAAGGGAAGCCACTGGACAACACCAAGATGTTTGGGGGTCAACTCCAATATCTGTTCAAACATGTAGAAACAGCCGCCAAGCAGTCAAAACATCTCGACAGCAAGAAAGATACTAACACTGCAAAATTCAAGAAATCCAGGTCGGATTTTCGGGGCCGCAGGACCGGCTTCTCATCCAACCGATTCGGGAACCGGAACCAATATCAGCCGAGAGGAAGAGGCCAGCGGAACCAGTACGGCTGGAACGACGGCAACCGCCCCTTCAGGAGGGAAAACCCCTCCCAAAAGCAGTTCCCCAAGCCAGGGAACAAATAGAGCCGACCATACAACCCAGTGTAAGCCTTTTTTGTGCAGGGAATGTATCTAATCATATTAGACAGTGGGAACAACTCACTCAAGATCAGACAGTCCTAGATATTGTTAGAGGGGTCTTCATTCCATTTATTGAAACCCCGATACAAAGTAAAGTCCCTTTCCCCTACCGCTTAACACTAGACGAGAAATTGGCCTTAGATCTAGAAGTAAACAATTTTAAAATGAAAGGTATCATTACCACTGCTCAACATACAGAAGGAGAATATATCCCAAATATATTCTCTCGACCCAAACCTAATGGAGACATCAGGATGATCCTCGACTTAACTATTCTAAATAAATTAGTCGAATATAGACACTTCAAAATGTTCGTTAGAGACAGCCCGTGACCTAGTGATGCTGGGTTCGTGGCTTGCAAGTGTAGACCTCAAAGATGCCTATTATACAATACCAATCTTTGAGTCCCATAGGAAATTTCTTAGGTTCATGTGGCAAGGCCAATTGTACCAATTCACATGCTTGCCAAATGGTCTGGCCTGCGCCTCACGGTTATTTACAATGTTACTTAAACCCGTTTTTGCTGAAATGGCCAAGAAAGGCCATGTCATGTTCCATTATATTGATGATTCCTTTATTGTAGCACGCACTGAGGAAGATTGCCATTCAGCCATAAAAGATTTATGTAATACCTTGACCCATTTGGGGTTTTTCATTCATGAGACCAAATCGGTTCTACAACCGACGTCCCTATTAAAATTCTTGGGATTCTTTATAAATACACAACAAATGACAATCTCCCTAACATCAGACAAAATTGAAAAGTTTAGGACTACATCCACAGAGCTTTTAAACATAAAAAGACCAAAAATACGGCAAGTCGCAGTGCTAATCGGATTAATGGTGGCTTATGCACCAGCCGTATTATACGGCAAGGCACACATTAAATCCCTCGAAATAGATAAAAATATCGCCCTAAACAGAGCTAAGGGAAATTTCGAATGCCTAATGACAATTTCTAAAGCAGGACATGAAAACATCCAATGGTGGATGAAACATTTAATTAAGTCCCATAATCCCATCCGCATGGATGAACCTAACACAACGGTTACGACTGATGCGTCTCTAGAAGGTTGGGGTGCCCACAGAAATAATGAAGCTACAGGGGGCCGCTGGCTAGATAATGAAATAGATGAGCACATAAACGTCCTAGAGTTAAGAGCCATCTATCTAGGGCTTACAAGCTTAGTAAAAATAGATAAGCTTAGCATCCAAGTGTTAACAGATAATACTACTGCAATGGCCTACGTCCGTAACATGGGAGGGACAAAGTCCTCAGCTTGCAACGACATCGCAAAACTCATTTGGGATTGGGCAGAAAAACAACACGTTTGGATTACAGTAGCACACATCCCAGGTACACTAAATACACTGGCCGACAACAAAAGCCGACATTTCCATGACCATTTAGAATGGTCACTGAGTCGCGACATTTTTCACACAATCTGTCAGGAATGGGGTCTGCCAGACATAGACCTTTTTGCCTCACGTAAAAACAAAAAACTTGATAAATATGTATCCTGGCACCCAGAACCACACGCTTGGCGAGTGGATGCCTTTTCTCTTACTTGGAATAATGCATTTTACTATATTTTTCCACCATTCAGCCTGGTAAGCAGGGTAGCCAGAAAGATCAGGCTGGGATGAAAACTTCATGCAAGTATCTTGTTAGTACTATGAACTGGGTGCCACACTCAGAGGTGTGCCGTGGTCGATGCCACAGAAATAGTCTGCTGAGTGGAAAGATCCAAGACAAGTTTTATAAAAGATTCCCAAGAGGACCAGTAAACCTACAACATCAAGGAAAAGTGACAACACACGGGGACGTGTCAACAACCCCCCTACTGGCATTCCTTTTCTAAGAGCGTACTTACAAAAATACGGACTGGATAAAATAACCCAAGACAGGTTAATTTCGCATGCGTGGAGGCCAGGTACTGTTAAGATGTATACCACTTACCTTAAGAAATGGGGAGTATATTGCCTGTTACATAAGGTTAAACCAATGGCCCCTGCTATCGCGCAAGTAGGCTGCTTCCTGCGCATGTTGGAAGACGATGGACTTGGTTATGGGGCCATAAATGCGGCGCGCTGCGCACTCTCTATTATTGTACCAAGAATAGTCGGACAAACCATTGGCAAACACGAAGTCATTCATTGGATCATGAGATCAATCTATGAAAGAAACCCCCCAAAACCGAAATATAGCCGGTTTTGGGATGTTTCTACAGTGTTTAAGCTTTTCAAATCCTGGCCTGAAAATAAATTCCTCACTATCCAACGGTTAGGCTATAAATTAGCAGTACTATTATTATTAGTTACAGGACATAGAGGATAGACAATTGTAGCCCTCTCTTTACAAGGCCTCGATATTGACAAGAATGAGGCCACGTTTGATTTAGACGTACTGTTAAAGTCAAACAGGACGGGAGATCCTCTCTCCTCTATCCATTTAGATAGCTTTCCACAAGATAAGAAACTTTGTGTAGTTGCAGCTATTAGAACATACATATCCTAGACTAAGGGAATACGAAATTCCAAACAGCTTTTAGTGAGCTTTATCAAGCCACATAAAGCCATCTCACGGGACACACTCGCCAGATGGACTATTATTATACTCAAGTTGGCTGGCATAGACACGGGACGCTATGCTTCGCATTCCACAAGGGGCGCTATGGTCTCCAAAGCAAGAAAGTTAGGAATCTCAGTGCGAAGAATCCTAACACACGCCGGCTGGAAGACGGCCAAGTCGTTTGCTAAACACTACAACAAACGGCTAGAGAAACCAAGCGGGGTGGCAACCCGCCTACTCCCCAACTAACCAAGATGCGGGTGATATGTACAACTTTTTGATTCTTTCTACTACTAGACACAACTTTACTTACTTCATATAAGATAATTGGGAGATACAAAAAATGAAGCTATCGTAAACGACTCTACCCTCGGTACCCTCGAGTATCCGAGGCGTTGTACCCGAGGTAAAAATGAATATATAGGTATCACCGAATACGTACCTGGGTACAGATGATGGATAACTCTTGTTTTACCGAGGTACAAGCCTCGGATAGTCGTGGGCTAGGGCCCACCCACCACACCCTACCACGACTATTCAACTCGCTTGTGCCAAACGGAGACATTAGATTTCCATCATTGAGCTCATTTCTATCCTGAATAATTAGGTGAAGATTGGTGAAACCGGATGTTGCTTCCTTCTCTCCCAAGTCTCACAAATCGATTACTCAGGGCCTTGTACCGAGGCTTGTACCTCGGGAAAACAAGAGTTATCCATCATCTGTACCCAGGTAAGATTCGTATAACTATACTATAAATATATAAGCATGTAACTACATAAGCAATAAACCAGAGGGCTGGACTCTCTTCTATCATACTTTACTCTCTTCCTTTCTCTTTGTCTGTATTGTTTTCCTCATAGCCTACGTACACAGCCACAGATCCAAGCATTAGATTCTACATAGTGATGGCTGCCATCATGTAAGTACTTCATCTAGAATGATGGCTGCCATCACGTAAGTATTTCGTCTATAGTGATGACTGTGATCATATAAGTACTTTTTTTATAGTTAGTGTTTGGAGTTTTTATGTCCTAGCAACATCTAAGGTCATATCAGGACGGGTACCGGCTTGTGACAGTGTTCACTCATGGTGACTTTATAGTGCTGCCCCACTGGGAAAGCAGGCCGTTGGCACCATGACCCGATATCCCACTGTCACATTAAATATCCTGACACTGAGCTAACTAATTCCTTGCCGTATCCTGTTAATTCTGAATGCCAGGCTAGGAAGCGACAAGTATCAACCTTAAAGTCATTGGTTTGACTCGACCGGGAACCAAACTCCTGACCTTCTGCATGCGATGCCCACGCTCTGCCGATTAGGCCAACGTGCCCGGTCTTTTACTATAGTGATGGCTGCCATATATAAGTACTTCATCTAGAGTGATGGCTTCCATCACGTAAGTATATCGTCTATAGTGATCGTTGCCATCATGTAAGTACTTAGTCTATAGTGATAAACGTTAACTGAGGTACTGTCAAGCTTTTTATTTATGGACCATTTTGGGATACGAAGACATACGTAATCCCTGTAAAATTGTCTAGTGTCTTCCATCTTGGAAACAAGCAAACGCATTGGTTTCATACAGGGAACAAACTTTGAAAAACTGTCAATAGAGCACTAGGCAACCCCCAACCACAAAAGGCTGCAAATATATATATATATATATATATATATATATCATTATTATATCATAAATAGTGTAACGTATGATTCAAGACTATATACATATATAGTACAATTTATTGTGATGTGCAATTAATTATGTGAATATAAACAACGAATGAGATTCCTTCTCTCATTTACTCCGTGGCTGACGTTTTTATCTCCACAGCCGACATTTGCACCGATGTGCCGCCAATGCCGGTTTACGACACTAACCATTACTGTACAGCGTTCTCACTCACCACTGAAAAAGATTATAGTCTTGAATTGCATTGTACATTATTTTGTTTCCATTTTACTTTCCAAATGCATTCATAATTCAAATATGTAGAAGTTCTACTCCATTTAATTAAAGGCCCTCTTTTTCATCTTATCTGATTGGTTGGTTTTATGTAGTTTAAAAAACACTTATATACACGATTTCCGCGACTAGTAGAACACCTGGTGATCGGCAATGACACTCGTGTTGTGGGTCGACAGTGTGTCACTGTGTTGTTTTACACTGACGATCAAGCTTATCAATCAATCAATAGTATACAGCTATAATTATCGAAAATGATTAAAAAATGGTAAGTATGTTTTCTCTATAAATCCACATTCGTGCCGAAAAGACTGTCAGTTGCTCAATATGAAGCCAGTGTTAACAGAGCCTCAATTACCTATCCACAGACTATGTGACCCACAAGTCCGGTGTGGATTACGCTCTGCACATGCGTCACAGAAATTGTGTATTGCCCTAAAATGTTGGTCGGGCCTATTATGGTGTAAAAAGGCTAAAAATAATTAATCACAATAATTATCTTGAAATGTATTCCAATGTTTAAAATCTAAGTCAATGTCCCTTTGTGTCTTTAACGATATATCTTTGTGGCATTTAATATAGTCGGGTGAACAGGCTTAATCATGGGGGCCTGGAAGGGAGGGAGGCCTGAAAGCTTCTTTTTGTTTAAACCCGGTTTAATTGAGTGTATTAAAGTGCCTTGGGGCCCGGGTGATAGTTAATCGGCCACTGATTTAATGAACACATCTTTGTGATATTATCCTTCTTTGTGATATTATCCTAAGTAGGTTCTGTGAAAAAGGCATAGGGACCAGGCTACCAGATTTTATTGTAGTTATTTATATCGGGCATGACGCCATCGTGATAGCCTATTTTCTTTTGCATTTTATTCTGCCAATAAATTGGCAGCAGATGGTACTTTTTGTTGCAGATATACTTCGTATACACTGTTGAACATTCATCATATTTAATATAATACATTATACAAATATGGCAACCGTAAGCCAACCAATCAGATACGTAAGCGATGACCTTTGAGCAGTGAACTGTCACAAACACAATGCTGACTTTGAGACAACACTGATCAGGATAAGCTGGCTCGGAGAAACTAGGTTCGTTACATACAGCAGCAGTTCTTGAAATATAATACAGTAAAACCTTTCTAAATCGACCGATAATGGGACCGACTTTAAATGGTCTATTTATAGAGGTGGTCGGTTTAGGTTTAAAAAAAAAGAGATTTGAATTGTTACAATTGTATTGTTACAATTTTATTGTGACAATTTTATTGTTGCAATTGTATTGTTACACTTGTATCATTACACTTGTATCGTTACAATTGTATTGTTACAATTGTATTGTTACAATTGTATTGTTACAATTGTATTGTTACAATTGTATTGTTACAATTGTATTGTATTGGCGATCGTTCAGGACCCAAATAAAGCAATTGATATAGGGGAGTGGGGCAATCTGTCGAGGTGGTCGGTTACATAGGTTTTACTGTAAAAAGAACTCATTATGGACATTTACAAGGATTTAATATCGCCTGGTTCAGCAGGTCTCGTAGACTGGAATGTGGACATGGCACAAATCACTCTGCGTTAATGCTATACACATAGCTCTAGATATATATATATATATATAACGTTATATACAGCTCAATATAATTACTTTATATCGTTAGCACCAAGGCGTAAACACATGGAGATCCCCTCCATATTACTTAAAGAAGCAGTCATAACTCTGATTGCTAACTTACAAAGCAGACACAGAACCCACTCTGGCTCTCAAATGCTTCCCCATCTATGAACACTCATTTAAAGAGCCACTGTTACTGTTAGCACCCACTCGCCCCGCCCCCAACCCCACAACATTCAGTTAACCCTAGTCGTTGCCAGGACGTAAAACTCCAACAACCAACCAACATTCAGTTAAAGCTGCATAGTCCGATGGTTTTAGCGTTTCTTCCTTTTTGTTTCTTTTTTTAAGGATAAATATATTAGGTTGATTGTTATACTCCACTTTACTTTGGCTTGAAATTGAAGTAACTTTTAATTTAAAGGGTTATCTTTGGGAGACATTTGAACTGAGAACATGCCAAATTAAATTCGGCATGCACATCGAAATGCTGCACATCGCAGAGTTCGCAGTGACAAGCTTTAATGAATTGACTTAGTATTCTCTATTTTCTTCCTCTTTCCTTTGGTGGTTTAACGACCCCCCAGCACAAGAAGTAGACATCGGCTATTGGTAGTCATAGTGGTGTTCTCTGTGGCGGAGTGGTTAGAGTGTCTGACTTTTTTCTAGGTCGGATGCCTGATCTGAGGGTCGGCAGTTCAATTCCCCATGCCCCGCGCCGCCTCTGCCAATTTGATTTCCACCGCTGTGTATAACTTACAGCGTCATCAAAGACCGGTTGCTCTCAGACCATGTCTATGTGGTGTGGGAGGTTAAAAATCCCTTGGGTCAGTAAAAGTGTAGGCCCGGGCTTTCTATCGACAAACTGTCCACATCGCGGCCCTGGGAATCAGCTATCTGATTGCAAATCCTGCTACCACCATCCACCACCGAGAGCACGTCCCATGAATAAAGATCATACCTCTGCTCGAAAATCCCTTGAGATAACTGGTGGAAGGACACGATGAAGAAGGTGGTCATACAGATCTGATAACAAAAATGACAAGTTTTTATTTGTTGTTTGGTGTCATGACTTAGTATTCCAATAAATGTTTAATGGTGCACCAGAGTCTAAATTGGATACATACTACATAGGATCAAAATTAATCTAGGTAAGCGTTTTGGTTTGGAAAATGTTAATGCTTTCATCGGATTATGCACCTTTAAAGAAGCTATGGTGGCTCACAACAGTCATTTAAAGCAAAGATTCTACTAATCTGAATAGTAGAATCTTTGCTTAAAGAGCCACAGTTACCATAGTTCCCACAACACTCACTTGGAGTAGCACAAGCACACTCAATACTCAATGCACCAAGCTGTCACCATCCTGTAGATGGACGAGTTGTGACAGTAGCAATCATCGTGGTGAGTTGGACTGTCACTTTGGGTACTGTCACTGGCACCATCCTGCAGATGGACGAGTTGTGACAGTAACAATCATCGTGGTGATATGGGCTGTTACTGTCACCATCCTATGGATGGACGACTTGTGACAGTAGCAATGATCTTCGTGATTTGGGCTGTCACTTTGGGTACTGTCACTGTCACTATCCTGCAGATGGACGAGTTGTGACAGGAGCAATCAGCGTGGTGATATGGGCTGTCACTTTGGGTACTGTCACTGTCACCATCCTGCAGATGGATGACTTGTGACAGTAGCAATCATCGTTGTCACCATCCTGCAGATGGACGAGTTGTGGCAGTAGCAATCATCTTGGTGATATGGGCTGTCACTTTGGGTACTGTCACTGTCACCATCCTGCAGATGGATGACTTGTGACAGTAGCAATCATCGTGGTCACAATCCTGCAGATGGACGAGTTGTGGCAGTAGCAATCATCTTGGTGATATGGGCTGTCACTTTGGGTACTGTCACTGTCACCATCCTGCAGATGGACGAGTTGTGGCAGTAACAATCATCATGGTGATATGGGATGTCACTGTCACCATCCTATGGATGTGCGACTTGTGACAGTAGCAATCATTGTGGTGATTTGGACTGTCACTTTGGGTACTGTCACTGTTACCATCCTACGGATCGACGACTTGTGACAGTAGCAATCATTGTGGTGATTTGGACTGTCACTTTGTGTACTGTCACTGTTACCATCCCACGAATGGACGACTTGTGACAGTAGCAATCATCTTCGTGATTTGGGCTGTCACTGTCAAGAACCCGACCACTCAGTTGAATGAAGGTTGCTATAGAGACCACAAGTGTCAGACACAGCTATAGATCTGACTGGAAACCACACCAAGTCAATAATCACTGTCACACATTATATCCGCTATTTAGAATTTTTTTTTTTTCTCCGCCAGAGGCTTTTGTAGTCGACACTATGTACATAAACCACTCCATCTAGATGCATGCGCTGCACGCACCCTCCTACCAGAGACTAGCAACGATTTGTCAAGTTTTGTTGCACAATCACAAAGGTCGTATCCATTTACAATTGACATACCCCCCCCCCCTGCCTCAATCAATCTAAAAGCAATCTGCCCACATTTCTTTACCTCCATAACAATTTCCAGATTCCCATCATCACCGAGATCCAAAACTATTTCCTCACCATATAATTTTCTTAACAGGAATTTCGAACAGGGGTCTTGTATATTTCTTTCACCCTAAATTTGTGCAATCCGTTGGTTTTGAGGTTTTGTCATCATATTTGCAAAATGATAAATATAGTTGGTTCACCATTAGGCCGTATGACATACTGTACTTTGTAGTAATTTTAATGATAACAGGCTTACTTTGGAGGTAGTTGAAGTGAAAACATGCAAAATAATTTGTATGTGCACACCAGTTGAAATCAATTGCAATACGCCATTATTGTGTTAACTAGATCACATTGCAACTTTTGAAGTCTGGATTTTGACTTTCGTAAAGGGCAGAACTCCAAAGGGATTATTCATAGGTGTATCAAGTTATGTAACATCAAGTTTAGACAAAAATAGCTTGGGTTTAAAAATAGTATTACTTCATCGGATTATGCAGCTTTAATTAAAGTTGCATGGTCTGATGAAATATTAAAACAACTTACATTTGATCCTATATATCCAACTTAGATACTGGTGTATTAGCTACTGATTTGGGACAGCATATACAGAATAACCAGTGAATTTTTAATCTCACCCCTTTAGACACTCACTTTGAAACACCCATTATGCAGGGAGGCCATTAACCAATACGGCCAATCTCGTGACCTCATTAGCCATCCCCGATCAAGTAGGCATATTGTGCAGGGCCATAGAGGGGAAGGGGAAATGAGGTGGATGTTGCCCCTCCCCTCCATGTTGGATATTCAATGCTGTTTGGTCAATTTTATAAATATAATTAATCAATTTGGGTAATTTAAATTTTGAAATTGTTACATTTGTCAATTAAATTGCATCTGCCATCAGGACTATGTATGGTATGAGGGAGGATGATACATATGGATGACATAACAGTAAATAGTAACATATGTACATGAGACATGCAAATTCATTGGATAGCAATGCGAAATGTTAGAGGGAATCGGTATACCTGTCCGGGAAAACAAACAAACTCGGAACAGTTCTAATTTGTGCCACATACATAGTGTCTACGCATACCATATGTGAGCAGTATGCATATCCTTGGCAGTCTAAATGTATGTGAGGATGTGCATGCATGTGTTTTGCATGCATCCATTTGAAATTTGGTTGTGCCTACACGTTATCGTTTGGACGGAATCCATCGTTACAATGATATTCTATGATCCAGCCACACCTGAGCATTAATGGCTTGACGGGATCTGCCGCAAATGCGGAGATTTCCAGGTTTAATGCTTTGATGGCAGCAACTGTTCTGGTCATGCGTTATCGTTTGGACGGGTTCCATCGCAAATGCGCCGGGTTCTGGGTTTAATGCTATGATGGCAACAACCATTCCACAGCGTATGTGCCGGAAGATGGCTCGGGATCGCAGAGCATGCAGTTCGTCATAGGCGAGTGTAGAAACTGATATTGTGCTACGAGTCCGACCCCAGGCCGTCCTCCGACGCATACACTGTGGAACGGCACATTTGCTCATGGATCCCATCCAAATGATAACACATAGGCACGACCAGAACAGCTGCTGAAATCATAGCATTCAACCCAGGAACCTGCACAATTGCGGCGGATCCCATCAAACCATTCATGCTCTGGCCCGGCTGAAACATAGAATGTGCAGTTTGTCATAGGTGGGTGTAGAAACTGATATGGTTCTACTACCCCAGGCAATCCTCTGGCGCATACACTGTGGAACGGCTGCTTCCATCACAGCATCAAGCCAAGAACCCAGCGCATTTGCGATGGATCCTGTCCAAAGGATAACGCATAGGCACGGCCAGAACAGCTGCTGCCATCATAGCATTAAACCCGGAAACCTGTGTATTTGCGGAGGATCAAATTAACCTTTCTACAAAATAATATTTTGTTAAAAGCCCTAGTGCCACAGGCCTATGGCACCAATCCGTTCCCAGAATGTTCCCGCCCCAAACAGAAATACCTACCTACAGCCCGGTCAGGTTCCAGGATTAGTAGGTCATCTCACATCACATGGTCATTGCGAGATGACCATCTGGGTCATAGCCACAGGACTTTTGGCAAGCTTGTCAAAATTATTTTGGGTTCTTTCAACTCAAATTGCTCCAAAACTAGCCATTTTTCATCAAAGTTACTCAGGGCTAATGAATATTAGGATATAATGGTCAACCTGAGCTATTTATCTCAAATATAACTAACAAATTCAAACGCCATCGGACCATGCAACTTTAAGCTCTCTCCGGGGAAGTTGTCGAATTTTTCTACATTAGCATATTCATAAGAAAATTAAGTTGCATAGTGCGATAAAAGCACTACCTATAAAATTAGATACTTGTACACCTATTAAACATTTTGTTGCTACATAGGGCATACTAAGTCAAATTAATAGAACCCGCTGAAGCCTATGGAGTCAGA
The DNA here is from genome assembly GCA_030323885.1 of Branchipolynoe longqiensis. Classification (NCBI taxonomy): domain Eukaryota; kingdom Metazoa; phylum Annelida; class Polychaeta; order Phyllodocida; family Polynoidae; genus Branchipolynoe; species Branchipolynoe longqiensis. The sequence goes on along the minus strand of CM059194.1, from coordinate 16,482,177 downwards.
GTTTTGACACGGTTTTGTTTGTTTAATGACCCCCCAGGAAACAAATTAAACATCGCTATTGGGGGTCATAAAGAGCTTTGACAAGCATGCCAAAAATCAATGTTACATGCATACACTTCAAATATTTCCAACGTTAGTAATTTTATACTAAACTTAATTTAACTTAAAGTCATGTAGATTATAATGATCAACCTAATATATATCCTTTAAAAAATGACAGAAACCATCGGACTATGCAAATTTTAACAAACCAACCCCCATTTTCCACAGTTCTGCCACAGTGATTCCTGATCTAAATATCATAGCGGCCGTCAAAAGAGGAGAAGCAGGCGGGTGCGGGGGGGGGGGGCGGCTCAGTCGGTTTACAGTCAACATAACAACCTTCATCAACGGGAGCGTTGGTGGCGGGTTCCTCAGTTACCATGGCAACCTTCAGTTGCGGACGTGACTCAGCACAATCTGTTCGTATGGGTTTCCAGACCCGGTCGGTGGAGTGGTTCCCCCAGGCGCCGCTAGGAGGCGTGTCGCCGTGGTTCTGGCGGAAGCCTCCAGGGGGCGCCATCAGGCAACACTGGAGCGCATTCTGCCCGAGGACGTGGAGGTCTTGAGCCGGTAGCGCCGGAACTGTCCACTGCCTCGCCACCGCCGGTACCCCATCACCGCGGTGGCACCGTACAGGAAAAGGCACATGTACCCAAGAACCTGTCAGAACAGACAGAACACACAGTGTTTAGATACGATGCATGTGCCTGCCTAGATAAAAGATTCACCCGGTTCCTGGAAGTACGGGGTGAATCTTTTATCTAGTGCCTGCCATGTGTTGACAAACAAATACAGTAAAACCTCTCTAAAACCGACCGACCATGGGACCGACTTTAAATGGTCCATTTAAGGAGGTGGTTGGTTTAGGAAGTTTTTTTTTTTATCGTTACAATGGTATTGTATGGGCGATCGTTTGGGACCAAACGTAAAGTGATCGATATAGGGGAGTGGTCGATCTGTGGAGGTGGTTGGTTAGAGAGGTTTTACTGTAGAACACAAGCAGTCCAGAAGCTGTCAGAACAGACAAAACACAGTATTTACGTAAGGTACACGGATGTGTTATAATTTATATGTCTAGACGTCTAGTTCTAAATCTAACCCCATCTAGAGCCTAGATATAGAACTAGGGGGGAAAAGTCGACACAATTCAAAAACTTGGTCAAACAAGAGTCGCATTTCAATTATGACAGAGTCCTAGTTATTCTCAATCCAAACGAGTATAAATAATAAAACCATAAAGAAATTAAAAGAAAGTGAATAGCAACCATCTACAGCAGTGACTCTTATTTTACATTTAAAAGTAGAATTTTAGATACAATATTTTGAAAGTATCAAATGTGTGGACAGGAACTTGGCCATGGATTTAATAAGATGAACTGATGAAAGTATTAAATTTTCAAAACCAAAACACTTATCTAGATTTGATTTGATTAATCCGACCAGGTACAGGTACACTTATCAAGCATTTTGTTGCTGCATAGAAAGGTATATCAAATTAATATAATATTAATATACCCTTTTACTGCCGAAGTGTTCATCTACGCTGTCACCAGTTTGAAATGCACAACACAATTAATGTTGCATGCTTTCACTTCAAATATCTCCAAAGTGATTTTAAATTTTACAAAATTTCAAACTAAAGCAAGGTCGATTATAACGATCGACTTAAAATAGTTATCTTTAAAAAGTTACTGAACTAAAAGCTATCAGATTGCACAATTCGAAAGAAAGCCAAGATGGCGGATTTAATTAATGCCACAGGAACACGGAGTCAAAGACCCTATAATACTAAGACGGCTCACTGGCTATCTCTCCCATGGTAGTGTAAATTTCACAGTGCCACCTTGTGGTGGGTTTGATCAGCCTGGCTGCTGGTTGGTATTTCACATGTAAACACATATAATTATATTATACATGAGACAGGTAAGTATGAATACACATCAATATGAAATTGCTATGAACAAATACACAGCATCATCATCATCATCATCATCACCATTATCACACATCTTTCACATTCATATATACATTTATACATATAATATAGCAACTGTTTAACCAAGAGAACAGCCAGCGCACCAACTGGTGGGTTTGATCATTTTGATTACACAGTACAATAACCTAAAAGATATAATGAATATACAAACTCACACATATAAATCAGAATAGGATGACTACAACAGAAAAAATAACTCAACATTGAATAACGTATGGTATCTGGGTGTGTGCATAACGTAATTATACCAAATTAACACCGTGAGGATGTCCAAGGTGGCCCTCATCATATAACCACCCCGCCTGTTTCTCTCCATAGACAGATGGGGGGTGTGAAATCCTAGGGACTGTACAGCTGACACATCACACTCTTGTGACTTACAACAGCACAGCGACTGAAGTGCCACATGGTAAAAGTCTCTATTCATCTCTATTCAGGTGACTGGTAATAAACAACACTAACCTAGCCAGATCACTAAACAAATAACAAACTAAGTGAAAGAAACAACAACAACAAATACATAAACAAACAAACAAACAAATAAAGAAAGAAAATGTAAAAATGAGTATGTTAGCAAGCATCGAAAACAGACTAGGTAGGGAGTTGCACATATCACACTTAAACTGTCAAAGCCTTACCAGCAAAATTGACTTAATTAAGCAACACATAATGTATGATAAAAAAAAAAATTTGGTATTAACCTTATCAGAAACATGGCTCAATAAAAACCACAAGAAGCAGGCATACAACCTGGAGGGGTATGAACTATTCAGATTAGATAGAGAATCTACAGAAGAGGATGGAAATGTTAAACGAGGAGGGTTTCTGGCCATATATGTAAATAGCAAGCGCCAGGTTATAGAAAACAAACTGAGTGAATACAACACATCAACCGATGACATAGAAATTATGTGGGTACTAATTGAAAACAGCAGGTAGCCACAATGAGCTGCTTATCAACCGATGACATAGAAATTATGTGGGTACTAATTGAAAACAGCAAACAAATCAACATAGCGGTAGCCTCAGTATATAGGCCACCAAGGGGTAATGTGAATAAATTTATAGAAGAGGCAATTGAAAATATCACAAGAAACAAGAATATAGATGTTTTTATCCTGGGAGATATGAATATAGACTATAGTAAAACAAATGAGGATCAAGAACAAATGAAATCATTAGGAAAGCAAATGGGCCTACAGCATAGAAGAAAAGACAAGACTGGCAGACACCAGCTCTGCTCTAGACCTAATTTTGACAAACAGTGTACATATCAAGGAAAAGGGCACTAGACCATGGGGGATAAGTGACCATGAATTAGTCTATGCAACTAGAAAAAAGATCACAGTGAAGCACAAGTCACTGTCACAACACATCACTACACTATTGCTAGTTAGGTACCACACTCGTCACTGTCACAACACATCACTACACTATTGCTAGTTAGGTACCACACTCACCACTGTCACAACATGTCACTACACTATTGCCAGTTAGGGGTCACTCATCACTGTCACAACACGTTACTACACTACTGCTAGTTAGGTACCACACTCACCACTGTCACAACACGTCACTACACTATTGCCAGTTAGGTACCACACTCACTGCTGTCACAACACGTCACTACACTATTGCCAGTTAGCCACAACTCACCACTGCCACAATGAGCTGCTCTATCGTCCACTGTGTGACGTTGCCCTCGAGCCGCTGGTAATAGTCAATGGCACTCGCCACAAGCGAAGTCGCAAACAAGTAGAGGAACGACAGTACACTATATGTGGCCATGTCCTGAAACGACAGACAGCGAACCAACACATCAGCTATCAGCACTGTCACAAATAGATATAACCAGACCTGCCACAATTTTTGGATGGCAATCTGCATTTTTCACCTAAAATCATTTATGAATCTTATGAATCTGTATCACATAACAATTCATATACACATATGCCCTGCATACCATCAACAACATTTGAATACAATTACATAATTTATTACTCAAACATTATAAATTATATACAACAAACTACATTACATTCACATATAACATTCATCATTGTGACTGAACATCAGCTGCACATGTCACTGATTTTGCCAGTCGCCAGACCTGCCACATTTTTTGGAAGGCAATCTGTATTTTTCACCTAAAATACTGTATGAATGCATAACAGGAATAATGTGGTTACATATTTTTATTTCCATAAATTTAACTATTAAAATGGAGTATGGCCGTATCACTAAAAACAACACTAAAATCCGCATCGCATGCGGGTAACAAGTATCATATGGCAGGACTGCATAGCATAACTGACTTTGGGACGCTCCATCAATGTCAATGTTTTTCACAATTCTAACAGTGTAGGTTTGACCTAAAATGCCAGACAGTGCACCAACGTATCAACTATCAGCACTGTCGCAAGTAGTTATTTACTGACTTCGGGACGCTCCATCAATGTCAATGTTTTTCACAATGCTAACAGTGTAGGTTTGACCTAAAATGACAGACAGTGCACCAATCTATCAACTATCCGCAATGTCACAAGTAGTTATTTACTGACTTCGGGACGCTCCATGAATCTCAATGTTTTTCACAATTCTAACAGTGTAGGTTTGAGCTCCTCTTCCCTCCCCATATCATAAAATACAAATATTTATCCAATGTGGCCCACGGTTTAAGCCTGAAAAGCAATCTGTACGCAGCTCTCACCCCCTTCGCTATGTCCAAACATTATTCAGATTGTAACATCAATATTTTTAACCCATAAAAATATATAATAACATAAATATACACAGTAAAACCTCTCTAAATCGACCGACCTTGGGACCGACTTTACTGGTCCATTCAGGGAGTTAGAATATGGTTACAATGGTATTATTGGGACCCACATAAAGCGATCGATATAGGGGAGTGGTCGATCTGTGGAGGTGGTCAGTTAGGGAGGTTTTACTGAATATATAAAGATATGTGATCTTTAATGAATTGTGGGATTATAACCATCTCTCAGTTAAAATTGCATTGTCCGATGAAATATAATTTTGTCAACATTAAAACAACTACTTACATTTGATCATATATATCCAACTTAGATACTGGTTTATTAGCTAATGATTTGGGACACCATATACAGAATAACCAGTGAATTTATAACCTCACCCCTTTGAACACTCACTTTGAAACACCCATTATGCAGAGGGGAAATTAACCAATTAGGCCAATCTGGTGACCTCATTAGCCTCCCCAGACCAAGTAGGCTTACTGTGCAGGGCCATAGAAGGGAAGGGGAAATGAGGTGGATGTTGCCCCTCCCCTCCATGTTGGATATTCAATGCTGTTTTGTCAATTCTCTGAATATAATTAATCAATTTGGGTAATTTAAATTTTGAATTTTATATATATATATATTAGTATTGGCCGATCAATATATATATATACATTTTTTTTATCCATATATATATATGGACCAAAAAGAAATATATATGTGAAATATAAGCATTATGTGCATATAAATTTGCGGTGCTGCCGTATATTATTATTATTTATTTATTCGGTCCCTTGATATACTATTTGCTCCGGGACAGCCGTCATAGCAGATGGGGGGGGGGGGGGAGGTCAGCTTCATAGCCCGCCACGTCCAACAATGAACCCGAATGAGTGCCCCTGTTCATTCCATGCTTTAACTTTTTTTTTCTTTTTTTACATTCTTTGATTAAAATTGCAGTTTGATGGTGTTGACCTTCTGCCATCGGGATGATGTCTTTACTAATGTATATGTGATATTTGATATCCAATGCTTCTTTTGTCAATTCTATAGACATAATTAATCAAATTGTGTAATTTCAAATAATTTCTTTAACATTTGTTGATTAAAATTGCATAGTTTGATGTTTTGAAATTTCTGCCATTGGGACGATGTCAATCATATACCTATGTATATGTGATGTTGGATATTCGATGCTACTTAGTCAATTTGATAGATATAAATCAACCTTTCTACAAAATAATATTTTGTTAAAAACCCTAGTGCCACGGGCCTATATGGCAGCAATCCGTTTCCAGAATGTCTAAATCCAAACAGAAATACCTACCTACAGCCCTGTCAGGTTCCAGGATTAGTAGGTCATCTCACATCAAGTGGTGACCGCGAGATGACCATCTAGGTCATAGCCACAGGAGTTTTGACAAGCTTGTCAACATTATTTTGGGTTCTTTCAGCTCAAATTGCTTCAAAACTAGTCATTTTTCATCAAACTGACTCCAGACTAATGATTAGTAGCTCCTAATGATCCCTTTGATATATTTATCTAAAAAATATGACAACAATTCAAACACCATCGGACCATGCAACTTTAAATTTTCATTCTGGCCACTACCTTACCTCCTTAGGATATGGCACAATATATAGATAGTTCCTCTTTTCTCCACAGGGAGCTACCTGCTAGTGGTCAACTCTCGCATTTTCTCGCCACTGTTGGCTGGATATATATATATATATATATATATATATATATATATATATATATATATATAAAGTCAGGCTAAGTGAAAGGAAGAGGACGAGACGGAAGCTTGGTGAACAGCCTAATTTATTGATAAGGCTCTTGGCCGAGCAATAAACGCCCTACCTATACAAAGCTAAAAGTAAAAATAGGTGTGTAGTGTGCAAAGCAAACAGCAGAAGTGAGCAGTGTAGAAGGTGGGGGGAGGGGAAGCAGCAAAGGAGAGTGCTGGCCCGCAGCAAATATATATCATGGAGAAGAAATAATCATCAAGTTGTAGGATAATAATAATATTATAAAATCGTAGGATAATAAATAATATTATAAACAACTTCACCCGCTATTTTATATTTATATAATAGATTATATCGCACATAAAGTCAGGCTAAGTGAAAGGAAGAGGACGAGACGGAAGGTTGGTGAACAGCCTAATTTATTGATAAGGCTCTTGGCCGAGCAATAAACGCCAAACGGGACCGCTAAACCGGGCCCGCCCCACCAACCGCCCCCCCCGACCTCAATCGCTGACAAAGAAGCCGCAACACGGAAGTCATTTACTATCCTTTCTTGCAATGGGGTCTTCAAGTAGGAGTAGACCGTGTCAGAGGCCCAATCACCCCTGACCTTAATTTCCTCAATAGAGGCTCCTGACATAGCCAAATATGTACAACCTCCCCTTCTAAGGGAATGCGAGGTAAAATGCTCCTCACCGAGGCCCGCCCTATTTGAGAATAGCGTTAGCATCTCCTGATAAGCTGAATATGTCATCGGGAATGACGAGCTGCCCATTCCCGGAAGGCGAAAAGCCATGTCCCCATCCCGGGCTGTTATATCAGTAAAATGGTGCTCTGTCCAATAGACTGCACAAAGGGCTGTATTGGGACAGCGAGATACGGGTATCTCCAAGACCCTCTCACGAAACTGTATAGTCTTCGAGCGACGGACCCGTATTATCATACCCCATGGGTGGAAGAAAAAATCCCCCCTACACAGGGCAGAATCTGAGTCAGTGATTTGTGATTTACGAAGGAGTGCTCTAAATGAGCACAACATAGCTGCACGCCAGGCAATATGGCCTGGGTTGTTAGTCAATAAAGAAAAAATACGCAAAAGCATATGTGGTAGGATAGGGGGGGGCCTGATGGTGAGCATCCCCCTTTTGGCGCTTTATCCCCTTCAGGGTTGAAGCAACCAGAAAATCATCGTATTGGAATGGCAATGCCCCATTCTGTCTGAGAAAATAATTCAAGCCGGACAAATAATTTAAGACCGACCTGTACGTCAGCGACCTAGCTAACCAAGCTGCGTATAATGCAACTCACTCAGAGGCACAAGGAAAAGGAGAACTGTCGCTAAGAAAAAGAGCCAGGAATTCAAAATACCTCCGTATCTGAACGGAACGGGTTGAAATAGAATTTTGTGCATAAGAATGGCTCTCAAATCCCTTCTGTTCGGCTCGGAAAAAAGATAGGGGCATCAAAAAGGTGAGTGCAGCACATAACCCGATCACGGTCAACCTCCCTTATTCGAGAGCAGCTGGACTGAGCGTCCAATCTGCTCAGGGCATCACAAACAGTGTTAATGTGTGTATTAATGTAAACTGAATGGAACACAAAATTCTTCCTAGCAGACAACCAAAAGATTTCACGCAACATAGCCATTATATCAGCAGAGCGGGAGCGACCTGTATTGAGTGAGGCCTGAACCACTGCACTATCAGTTATACAAACAATCTCAGAATTAGACCAGTCAGCTGCCCAGCGGCGAAAGCCCTCAATTACCGCATGCATTTCCTTAATATTAATATGTTTATCACCCAATCCGTCCATCAGCCTGACCCCATGGTGACCACAAACCTGATCTATCACATGCTCGTCAGCGGTGCCGAATGCACCAACCAGCCAGTCATTAGCAAAACTAGCGCCAAGGCCCCAGCCAGAGGCGTCACTGTACATAGCTTTAGTAGTGGCAAATTTACCCAACATACCTGCCTTGCCATTAAAACTAGAAGCAAATTCAATCCACCATTCAATATTAGCCCTAAAGCCTGTGCTAATTCTTGCCTTAAAATACGGTTCACGAAGAGTACCGATCAAATCGTAGACCCTTCTACTGAAGGTCCTGCCGCCCCTAAACACCTTCGCACAATGTGCCAGGAGGCCAGCAAGGCGCTCCAGGTCCCTCCTGCACGCCTTCCTTCTTGACTTAAAACTCAGAAGTCTTCCTCGCAACTTACCCAACTTATCCTGGGGGAGTGATAATTCTAAAGATTGGGAATCCACCTCTCTCCCAAGGAACCTGACATTTGTGGATGGAGAAATAAGTTTTCTATAACTAATATAAAAACCCAAGCGACGAAGAATAGCAATGGTTATCTGCTGGTAAGCAGCTGCCTGGTCGAATGTACCGGCGATGATACAGAAATCATCTAGGTAGTTCCCTACACGACAAACCCTCTCTCTGGCTGCACATCGCACCACAAAATCTGAGATGCGAGAAAATATATAGGGGCTCGAGGACATACCCATACAAAGTCTACTATCAAGTAAATAAGTATCGAAAATTTTCTCCCTTAAACCGCCACTTAAGGCCCTGGCTAGACCGATCATCCGGGTGAATGTGGACAGCCCGATAAGCATCCTTAATGTCGATACAAGCCAGGTAGTCTCCCTTCTCCAATAATTCAACCACATCGTCGATACCCTTGTATCTAAATTTCGGGGCAATAGTAGAAGTCCAGTTATTCACAGAACCCCCCTTAGGCCTAATGCAATCCACTACACTACGGCCACCACCACTATCTTTCGGAACAACAAAAAGCCCATGCACACAAAGGGGAGGATCCACTACCTTCGTTACAAAGCCGTCATGAATTTCAGCCAACAAGCGTGACTCGATTATATCGGCTTCCCATGATCTTTTGGTACGTCTAGTCTTAACATCATAACGGGCATCACAATCTCGATCGATAACCCTAAAGCCAAAGACAATACCCTGTAACATATATAGGCCGTCGACATCACAGCTTCCCCTGCAAAAACACTCTACAAAAAAACGGCATGGTTTTAGTTGACATGTAATGGAGGACAATACATAGATACAATCACAGGAACCCGATGCACAATCTTCATACACTCCAAAAGTGACAAAATCAGAGTCAAGTGTCTCCCTCACCGACACCATCAAATGTCCATATTCACTCTCCACTACCACAATAAAGTCCGACCAGCTGTTCTCTCTCAATCCATTCCAGCTTAACTTCGATCCAATTTTAAGCGAACCCACGGAAACCTTGTCAGTTTTTCCACCCAGGCGAACGTCCTGATTGTCAATTTCCCACGATATTAACTGACACCCAATGCCGGCTCCCCGGCTAGCGTCCCATACCATATCGACATTATTAAAGGTATCACAATCACCAGCATCACGAAAGACGAATGGCATAGGGGTTGTCGAGTCATCCGGCTCCTGCGTGGCACTCACAGCAGTCCTCGCCTCTATCCGCCCAGTCACAGCCTGGCAATCCCCGTCACCTGTCGGGTCACAACCACCACTCACCCCAACATTTCAATCTCTGCAGCTGTTGTGTTTGTGCCCTTTCACCCCACATTTTGAACATATGTGCGCAAAGCGACATTGGTCCTCTTTTTTAGCACATCCTTGCTCACTGTTATGGGCATAACAGGGGCGCTTGCTGCCAGTTGGTCCTGCCAACGTCCCGCGTCGCCTGTTTTCACCCGAAGCGCCCTTCTGCTTTTTATCACGCACATTTGCATGACTGTCGTGTAAAACACTTTTGCCAGTGTGTGCCTCAGTGAAAGCAGCGAAACCCTCCGTTTCCGCTAACTTTCTAATGGCAGCGTCATATTCAACATGACTGTTATCAAAATAGTCATTATGCCTAGCACGGTGAGAAACAAAACTGATGTGATGTAGAATAGCCCGATAATCCACAATCGACATCTCCGGGATGTCTAATGCCCAGGTAGCCGGAGCACAAACCAATTTGTGGCAGTTCAATTTCTCAATGTTTTTCTTGCCAACCGTGTAGCGCTTTAGAGACCACTTACTTCTTCTTTTCCGTGACGCACTGCTGCTCGAAGAACTGCTATCGTGGCGTCTACATCTCCTTGCCCCGGTCCTAGAGTGGTTCCTTGCACGGCCGTAGGTCGAATGGCCGCCCGTCGTGGCCGCCGACATAGACCCGACCGAGAAATTTGGAGGTTCCGCAGCGACGCCCCCAGCTGCCATGACAGTCGAGCCCACGTTGCATCGTTGTCGTCGATCCGCTTTCTCCGCTAACAGCGCGTCCCTCGTCTGAAGCAACTCGTCCAACTCTTTTTCCGCGCGTAGTTCTTCAATCTCCCGAAGAGTCTCCTTGCGTAGCTCCGCCACACTCGTGAAGCCCCCGCCTGTATCCGACGCCATCGCGTCCTCCTTGGATGCGCCCTTAGATAATCTGGCCACTGAAGCACTTCTCGTCTCACGCACTTCGCTGTCCTCATCCGCGATGTTACAAATACTAGTCTTGTCGTGACTTCTCCCACAAGCACTACAAAAAGGCATCGGGATGCCGTGCTTTATGCAGACAAATAGGGGTGGATAATAATGTTTTTCACAGTTAGTAGTATCTCAAATTACTGCCTTCCAAGTGGTAAAATCGACCAACATGGGTTCAGACTAGTATCACATCGACAATCATGGAGTTATTAAAGTTAAAATTCGACTAACATGGCCTTAGTTTGTGTATAAACGACGACAATCCACTTAGGTGTCCCTCATAATTCGACAAACAAGGGCGCTTTTCCGGCCTCCGCCATCTTGCTTAGATTTCCATACTAAATAAGTCAAATAGGTTTCGACACAGAATATAGTTAAATTCGATGTATCTAAGAAGTAAAAATAGGTGTGTAGTGTGCAAAGCAAACAGCAGAAGTGAGCAGTGTAGAAGGTGGGGGGGAGGGGAAGCAGCAAAGGAGAGTGCTGGCCCGCAGCAAATATATATCATGGAGAAGAAATAATCATCAAGTTGTAGGATAATAATAATATTATAAAATCGTAGGATAATAAATAATATTATAAACAACTTCACCCGCCATTTTATATTTATATAATAGATTATATCGCACATATATATATGTGTGTGTGTGTGTGTGATGTATAACGAATTATGCAAGTATAAAGATACGTAAGGGTTAATTATTACTATTATTTGTTATACTCCGTAAGACCAACACTGTACCGGTGGCTCCACCTACCCTCCTCTCCTCCACCGGATGTTGACCAGTGTCAGTAGCACACAGTAAAACACACAAATAAAGCGATGGATATAGGGGAGTGGTCAATCTGTGGAGGTGGTCGGTTAGAGAGGATTTACTGTAGGCCTATACAATATATATATTTATATATCTATATATCAGACCTTCCAGGACAACCCTCACCTTTTCGGGGCTGGATAGGTTGGCAACAACAACAAAGTCCTGAGATATGGGTTGGGTGCGTATTAGCAGATTGGATTGATGTCCCCCTGGCGGCGAAATGCGTCGGGGCGAGTAAACGTTGATTATTTACACCGCCAGGCAGCGAAACGTACAGCAGGTGGCAGGGCGCCGTTTTACCACAGCAACACGTCGCCGACCTCTCCAAAACAAGAATGAAGGTTTGTATGTTGGGGTTTTACATCCTAGCAACATATATGGTCATATCAGGATGGGTACTGACTTGTGAGAGTGCACACTCATAGCGACTTTATAGTACTGCCCCACTGGGAGATCAGGCTACTGCCACTGTGACCCGATATTTCATTGAGTCACATTATCCTGATATTGAGCTAACCAGTCCTTGCCCTATCCTAGTAATGCCACACGCCAGGCTAGGTAGTGAGAACTATCAATTTTGTAAGTCATTGGTTTGACCCCCCGACCTTCTGCATGGGAAGCTGGTTAGTTGTTGGAGTTTTACGTCCTGGCAACAGCTAAGGTCATATCAGGACGGGTACCGACTTGTGACAGTGCACAGTCATGACAAATTTATAGTGCTGCCCTACTGGGAAATCAGGCCGCCGGCACCATGACCCGATATCCCACTCAGTCACATTATCCTGGCACTGAGCCAACCAGTCCTTTCCCTATCCTATTAATGCCGAGCGCCAGGCACGGGAAGCCTGAACTCTACCGATTGGGCCACTACATCTGATCAAGAATGAAGTCTTTGCACTAAACACAGGGATGAAAGTGGTCTCTGGGAAGAAAAGCGGAAATGCTGATATTCTCCCATAGGTTTAACATTGTCAGGGAATCCCGGAAAATACCCGGAAGTCGGGTTTCATATATATTGGTATACGCTGATAGTGCTGCACCGTTTGAAGCATGTATTAGTAGTATATGCTGACAGTTCTGGGGCATTTGAAGCATTTATTACTAGTACACATTGATAGTGCTGTGGCGTCTGCACCACATATTAGTATACGCTAATGGTGCTGTAGTGTAAAACAACGTATTATAATATTAGTGCCTATAAGGTTGATCGTGCTGTAGGATTGGAGTAGGTACAGAAAAAAATCCCGGAAACCGTGAAATCGCGGAGATCTTTCACCCATGTAAACACAACAGGATGAATATGATCTTAATCTGTCAGTAGAATTTGATAGCCTATACTTTGGTGAATATTTGTTGAACGGTAGAATATGGTTGATTGGTGGGGCTTCCTTGTGTTATGGTTTAACCTAGTTCAGTGAACGTGCAATGAAATAATATGCATGTTTGTTCTTGTGTTGGCATCAGGAAATCGCCTGCTCAGGCAATCGCCCACGCCCCCCTCCAACTTACACACATTACCAACACACACCCACCACCCTCACCACTACCACTATCCAACAAGAACTCACACCGGACGCAGTGGCTGAATCGGTAGAGCGCAGGCTTCCCGTGCGGAAGGTCGGTAGTTCGAAACCCGGCCGAGTCAAACTAATGACTGACACAATTGATACTTGTTGCAATCTATCCTGCCGCTCAGCATCACTAGGATAGGGCAATGACTGGATAGCACAGTACCAGGATAATGTGACTGAGTGTGAAATTTGGTCATGGTGCTAGCAGCCGAATCTCCCAGTGGGGCAGCACTATGAAGTTGTCATAAGTGTGCACTGTCACAAACCATCCTGATATGACCTTAGATGCTTCCAGGATGTAAAACCCCAACACAACACAACCCACCATGGAGGCTTAGTAGTCAACCAACTCATCACAATCCATTTTGCAGCCACGCTTTCACGACACCCTAACGACTATCCCTTGACTATTATGGGATGCAAAACTGATGGGTAGCCATGCCCACTAATCATCTAAACACGGGTGTGATCTGTGCTGCAATCACCCCCCCCCCCCACCCCACCACACCCCACCCCCATGTTGTGGGGAGTACTACCAGCAGAACCCAGAACAACACTAGCAATAAACACATTTAGGACGGTGTTACTGCATACTCCAATCGCTTATCCATTGTTTAAAAAAAAAAAAAATCGCAAAAACTTAGCACCCCTTTCTCTTTTTTTTGTTGGTACACCAGTTGATTAACCAGGGGAAATTTCAATCGCGGACAATAGACTACATCACCGTTCCAGTGGCGCATTGCATTGTGGGATGCGTCAGAGTAAAACAAACCCACGAGAAGCACATGGCACATGCTAATACACTGGGTGCAGCTATGAAATGTGCTAGTTTCAGCTCATCTCAGCTCTTGTTTGAAACATAGAACACTAACTAAAAAAATATATATAATAAATTAAGATATTAATCTTTTATCCAGCATTGCATTTACATCAATATAATATGCACATCTTATGCCATGTGCATTTAGATTTAGAGACATCTGGGCACTCAGATTAGTGTTAGAGCCATAGCCAGAATCAGTTTTACTTATTTTATTAATGTTTTTATTTATATCCTATGGTTAATGACATATGTAGAACTAGAAAATCAGTAGGGTTAATCAGATATTGGTTATATATTTCTCTGAAACAAGTGTATGTTGACACATTTGGCATTTTAATATTTAGAACAAGAATTAATAATGGTGATGTGGATATATATCACTGATTGTTTTGTGTGGAAATAATGTTTCTTAGCTCAAAATGTTTAACTATGTCTAGTTTTGTCTTAGCTATATTCATCAGATCATTTATATTGCATGTGTGCATACATGTTTATGCCAAATTGTTATGTATTTCTATTCATTTTGAATAAAATCGAAGTTTTCCAAACGTGTATCGACAAACTTAATGGCCATTCGCATTTGCTTTGCTGCCAATGCCGTTTTCAGCGCATGCGCAGTCGGAACCATGATCCCGTCTAATGGTTGTTCTCATTCCACTGCTCCTTGCCCTATCCAAGTAATAGTAATGCCGAGTGCCATGTGCGTATCGATAAGTATACATTTTTAAGTCACTGGTTTGACTCAACCAGGGTTCAAACTCGCAGCTTCAAATACCACGATCTACCAACACGGGAGATGGACGCTCATCTGTTTCGGCCATCCCGCCTTTTATCACATAATATGTCTAACCATGTGTAATAATAGCGAACAATTGAATTCTCCCGCTACTGAACAGTTGCAAACTAGTAAAACAGCCCCAGTCCTCCCATCCAGGACCGCCCTCCCCCCTCCACACCCCCCACACCAGCACCAGCACCAACACCAGCACCAGCGCCACCACCTTTGGCAGGCATCAGCCAATGACTGCTCATCCAGCCATCTCCCCTATTATCACCCACCGCCTGTTAGGTGTGACAACATTAATTGCGCGTTTGTGACGTCAGATTTAATCACGTGGGCCATTTGTTTCCTCTGCCACCCGGCTTGACGAAACTAGTTGTTGTTTGGGGAGTTAGACGGGACGGGATGGCCGAGCGTCTTGAGCGTACACTTCTGATGTGGCGGGTTGTGGGATTAAATTTTTTTGGTAGATTAGTTGTTTAAGCAGGGGAAATCTCAATCGTGGATTTTTAAGTCAGTGGTTTGACTCGACCAGGGTTCGAACCCACGATCTACCAACACGGGAGATGGACGCTCTAACTCATTCGGCCATCCCGTTTGATTTCAACCCCATTCTCGAATCCTGTCTGATGAGACAAACCAGCGACTTAAAAATGTATATTTGTAACTACTACCTAGTCCAGCAGTAACTGTCATTACTAGGATAGAGAAAGGAGCATCAGGATTGTTTGTTTGTTGTTTTACGTCCTAGCAACATCTAAGGTCATATCAGGACGGGTACCGACTTGTGACAGTGTGCACTCATGGCGACTTTATAGTGCTGTCCCAATCGGAAACCAGGCCACCGGCACCATGACCTGGTATCCCACTCAGTCACATTATCCTGACACTGAGCACATCAGTCCTTGCCCTGTCCTAATAATGCCGAGCGCCTGGCTAGGAAGCGACAAGTATCAATTTTTAAGTCATTGGTTTGACTCGACCAGGGTTCGAACCCACGACCCCACGATCTACCAGCACGGGAGACGAACACTCTAACTCATTCGGCCATCCCGTCTGGTATAGCATCAGGAATGATGAAGACCAATTATCCATGATTGGAATTTCTCTAGCTGAAAGCTGCATAGTCCGATGAAAACATCAAATTTTCAAAACTAAAACACTTATTTAGATTCGATTTTACATATCCAACTTAAACACTGGTAAATTTATTAATAATTTGTTGCTGCATAAAAGAAAACATTAAGCCAATTTAATGGAACCTCTTATTGCTCATGCCTATGGTGTCAGGATTTTTATGTGCATGCTAAAATTAATTGATCATGCTTTCACTTCAAATATTTCCAACAGTATCCAATTAAAATAAAAAGTTACTTCAAACTAAAAAAGGAAGGTAGATTATAGCGATCAACCTAATATATTTATCTAAATAAACCTGACAGAAACTCAAAACCATTGGACAAGGCAACTTTAATCAATGAATGCAAGAGAGAGAAGAGGCCTAGCGCCCTGCAGCTCATCGTAAACAGCCCCTCTTGAACATGGTAAACAAAAAGCAACAGAACAAGCCCATCTCCCAGAAATGCTTTGGTACATACCTTCTAGCAACATCCCGGCAGGCTGGATGGCCGAATGAGTAAGAGCGCCCGTCTCCCGTGCTGGTAGATCATGGGTTTGAACCCTGGTCGAGTCAAACCAATGACTTAAAAATTGATACTTGTCGCTTCCTAGCCTGGCGCTCGACATTATTAGGACAGGGCAAGGACTGGTGTGCTCAGTGTCAGGATAATGTGACTGAGTGTGATACCAGGTCATGGTGCTGGCAGTCTGGTTTCCCAGTGGGACAGCACTATAAAGTTGCCATGAGTGCGTACTGTCACAAGTGGGTACCCGTCCTGATATGACCTTAGATGTTGCTAGGATGTAAAACAACAACAAACAAACAAACATCTAGCAACATCTAAGATCATATATACCGGTGTCGCAGTTTCAGCGCCCGGTCAGTTTCAACGGCCTGTATAGACTCAAACTCAAGGCATCGTCAATGGTCGTGAGCAATCTTCATACAGAAAATACAGGAAAAGTGATATATCTCTAAAAGCACACCACCTAGAAACAAATCGCTTTGTACACATATAGAAAACATCTTTACCAAAGAGTCTGTATTAAATTTATACGGTTAGGGTTCTTGATTTGTATTAATTTTGAATAAAACTAAGGTTTTGCACTGCGCGTACCGTCAAACTCAAGGCATTGTCAATGGTCGCTAGCAATCTTCATACAGAAAATACGGAAAAGTGATATATCTCTAAAAGCACACCACCTAGAAACAAATCGCTTTGTACACTTGTAGAAAACATCTTTACCAAAAACATTATATTAAATTTATAAGGTTAGTGACGATGATGTTAGATTTTGATGCATGCGCATGAAACTGACCGGGCGCTGAAACTGACCTGGCGCTGAAACTGCGACACCGGACGCGCTGGCCGAATCGGTAGAGCGCAGGCTTTCCGTGTGGAAAGTTAGGAGTTCGATTCCAGTTCGAGTCAAATCAATGACTTACAACATTGATACTTGTCGCTACCCATCATGACACTTGGCACTATTAGGATAGGGCAAGGACTTTGGTTAGCTCAGTATCAGGACAATGTAACTGAGTGGGATATTGGCTAACCCATCATGTCACTTGGCACTATTAGGATAGGGCAAGGACTTGGTTAGCTCAGTATCAGTCCAATGTAACTGAGTGGGATATTGGGTCACGGTGCCAGGGCATCCCTACAAAGTCACCATGACTGCGCTCTGTCACAAATCAATACCGGTCCTGATATGACCTTAGGTGTTCCTAGGACGTGAAGCCCTCAACAAACAAGTAAACAAACTATTGCTAAGCGGCGCATGGTATTTATGAGGAGAAATCCGCACTCCTCCTCGCGTACCTCCCTCCCCCCCCCCCCCCCACACCAATCGAGTTCAAACCGGAAGTCCGTTCCTGCTCCAGCCTGACATACCACAGCACTCCAATCCACTTCCGGGCTCTCTCTTTCTCTCTCTCTCTCTCTCGCTCACTCTCTCTCTCGCTCTCTTTCTCTCTCTCGCTCTCTCAACCAAATCACAGCATATGGCGATCGGTGCAATTTTACACACTAATTTTAGTTTTTAGTTTTTAGTTTTTGTACATTAATTGATTAAGCGGGGGAATTTTCAATCACAGACAATAGACGACGTTTTGAGCTATGAAAAATACAATTTCAGTCACTTTACAGGCTGATTGATTAGACGTAAGTAATTCTTGTTTTAAATATTAAAATGTCAAATGTGTCAACAAAAACTTGTTTCAAAGAAATATATAACCAATGTCTGATTAACCCTACCCAATTCCTAACCCAACAAATGTCATTAACCATAGGATATAAATAAAAACATGAATTAAATGAGTAAAACTGACTCTGGCTATGGCTCTAACACTAGTTGAGTGCCCAGACTTTTCTCAATCTAAATGCAGATGGTATAAGATATGCTGATTACATTGATCTAAATGTAATGCGAGATAAAAGATTAACATCTTAATTTATTATATATATTATTTTAGTTGGTATTCTATGTTTCAAACAAGAGCTGAGATGAGATGAAACTAGCACATTTCATAGCTGCACCCAGTGTATTAGCATTAGCCATGTGCTTTGCGGGGTTTGTTTATCTTCCACGCATCCCACAATGCACTGCACGGCTGGAATGGCGATGTAGTCTATTGGGCTTCCTCATCCCACTGCTCCTTGCCATATCCTAGTAGTAATGCCAACTGCCAGCCTAAGTAGCGAAAATTGTAAATTTGAAAGTCATTGATTTCACTCGACCAGGGATTGAATCCCGTGACCTACCAAATCGGGAGGTGGGGGCTCAACTCATTCGGCCACCCTGTCTGATGGAGGATGCCGTCTTATGACGCTGATATCACACATCACATAACGCTTGCAACAGCGTCACATGTTAATCATAGATGAAAATGGCCTGACAAAAAAAATCAGGAAAAGATTTAATGAATATTTTGGGACTTCTAAAGTAATGGGAGAAGCCGAAATGGTTACAAATTTGGACAATATCCGGACAAAATCGGGCAGACCAAAAATTGGAAATTGCGGATAAATCCGGAAGATTCTCATCTGCGGTTAATGGAATCGCACCTTGAGGCTTGGCATATAACATAAAACAGATTAAACACCCTACGCCTGCCAAACCGTTGCTCGCATCTGGGAGCGTTCAAATATTGTTTGCGAGAAGCAAGCTGCCATTTACACAAATTCAAGACAGACTTAAAGATTTGGTCACCTGATTTCAATATGATGTATTCAGTAGATGGATATTGCTTAAACAAAATATTTCTATTCCAAAAATTATGAGTTTATAAATGATGTCTGCAAATATAGAAGTTGGTTGGTTGTTGGAGTTTTAAATTCTGGCAACATCCAAGGTCATCTCAGGACGCCTACCAACTTCTGACAGTGCTCACTCATGGTGACGTTATAGTGCTGCCCCACTGGCAGACCAGGCCACTAGCACCATGACCTGATATCCCCCTCAGTCACTTCATCCTACACTGAGCCAACCAGTCTTTTCCATACGCAAATAACAATTTTGGAAGTCATTGGTTTGACTGGACCGGGAATTGAACTCCCGACCTTCGACACGGGAGGCCTGTGCTCTACCGATTCGGCAACAGCGATTCAGTAGAGGACAGACCTCCCACGCCCCATATACTGAGCTCTACCGATTCGGCCACAGCGTCGGTCGTAAATATACATAGCAATGCCTTTCCACCATTCAGGTTAGAGGCCATATTTATTGCAGACTGATATCAAACTACGCAAGGCTATTGGATATCAATCCGCGATAGGCGTCTCTTGTAACCTTAATGATGGATCGATGAGTAAATTATTTATTACCCGACCTAATACGATGTTCAGTATTAGTAAGAAACACCAAATTTGTAAATAATATATTTTGGATTGAATATATAAATTGAAAGACGGCAGGGACTACTTTCTTCTCCATTTCTGTTATTGCTTCTTGTCCCGACTGGCCTAAATTGAAAGTAGTACCGGTCGAACAGTATGAGTACCGTTAGCAGAGAATGATTGACTGCCTCGTACGGCACCGAAAGCGGCCCCGTTCAGTGTTGGTGGTGTGATAAAGGCTGAAACGATGCCTTTTTTCACTCGGTCCAAACTTGATGATACTCCATCATAAGCGATTGATTGGTGAATGTTTAACGCCATCAGCAGGAAGTGCCATATTCACGATGAAAAGGTAGTGGTATCTATTTTGTCACACTTGTTAATCACATTTTTGTGTACATTGAAATTTACCCGAAAATCTGAAACAGATTGGTGTCAAATGAGAGCAAAAATGATCTCAGATGCAATTTTGAAGTGGTTAAATTTGTGTTAAATGACAGCAAAATTTAACTCAGAAAAAATAGCTAAAATTACAGGAGGCAATAAAATCCAGTTGTTCTTAGGACTAGGCCGTTTTAAAGGGGGGAAATTTAAATCACGGACAATAGACTAGATCGTCATTCCAGCCGTGTGGTGCATTGTGGGATGCATAAAAGCAAACAAACCCACGAGAAGCACATGGCACATGCTAATACACTGGGTGCAGCTATGAAATGTGCTAGATCCTGCTCATCTCAGCTCTTGTTTGAAACATAGAATACCAACTAAAAAAATATATATAATAAATTAAGATGTTAATCTTGTATGTAGAATTACATTTACACCAATCTAATCAGCACGTCTTCTGCCATCTGCATTTAGATCTAGAGAAATCTGGTCACTCAGACTAGGGGTAGAGCCATAGCCAGAGCCAGTTTTACTTATTTTATTCGTTTTTATTCATATCCTATGGTTAATGACATATGTAGAACTAGGAAATGAGCAGGGTTAATCAGACATTGGTTATATATTTCTCTGAAACAAGTTTCTGTTAGACACATTTGGCATTTTAATATTTAGAACAAGAATTAATAATAATAATGCTGATGTGGAAATCAGCCTAAAACTCCAGTAAAAGTGACATTGTTTGGTGTGGAATTGTATGTTTCTTAACTCAAAATGGTAATTATGGCTAGTTTTGTCTTAAATATATTCATTATATCATTATATTGCATGTGTGCATCCATGTTTATGCCAAATTTATCAAATTAATTTGGAATAAAATCAAAGTTTTTCCCTATGCGTATCAGCAAACTCAATGGCCGTACACTTTTGTTTTGTCTCTTGATGCCGTTTTCAGCGCATGCGCAGTCGGAATGGCGATCTCGTCTATTGAACTTCCTCATGCCACTGGTCACCTTGCTCTACGCTAGTAATGCTGAGAGCCAGGTTAGCTGGTGACATGTATCAATTGTAAGTCATTGGTTTGACTTGACTAGAGTTTGAACCATGGGTTCGAATCCTCAACCTGCCACAGGGGAAGCGGGTCTTTAAGACATTCGGTGATCCTGTCATTTAATGCGTGATTCGAAGTGAGTTAGATGAAGTGGGCGGCAAGTGGGGGTTTGTGAGGGGGGGGGGGGGGAGACGAGGGATGGAGAGGGGAGGGAAGGGAGAGGAGAGGAGATGGGAGGAGCGGAGAGGAGAGGGGAGAGAAGGGAAGTGGAAGTGACAGGAGAGAAGGGGAGAAGTGTGGAAGGGAAGGGACAGGAGAGGAGGGGAGAAGTGGAGAAGGGAAGGGACAGGTGAGGAGGGGAGAAGTGTGGAAGGGAAGGGACAGGAGAGGAGGGAAGGGGGAAGGAAAGGAGAGTAGAAGGGGAAGGGACAGGAGAGGAGGGGAGAAGTGGAGTAAGGAAGGGACAGGAGAGGAGGGGAGAAGTGGAGGAAAGGAAGTGGAGAAGGGAAGGAAAGACGGAGGAGAAGGAGGGGAGAGGAAGAAATGGGTAATGGAAGGGACAGGAGAGGAGGGGAGGGTGGAGAAGGGAAAGGACAGGTGAGGAGGGGAGAAGTGTGGAAGGGAAGGGAAGGAGAGGAGGGGAGAAGGGAGAGGGAAGGAAATGTGGGTAATGGAAGGGACAGGAGAGGGGGAGAAGTGGAGAAGGTAAGGAACAGGAGAGGAGGGGAGAAGTGGGTAATGGAAGGGACAGGAGAGGAGGGGAGAAATGGGGAAGGGAAGGAACAGGAGAGGAGGGGAGAGGTGGAGAAGGGAAGGGACAGGAGAGGAGGGGGAGTGGGGAAGGGAAGGGACAGGAGAGGAGGGGAGAAGGGATAAGGGAATGGAGAAGGAGGAGAGGAGGGGAGTGGAGGGAAGGGACAGGAGAGGAGGGAGAAGTGGAGGAAGGGACAGGAACAGGAGAGAGGAGGAAGGAGGAGAAGAGGGGTGGAGGAGGAGATGGGGAAGGGAAGGGACAGGAGAGGAGGGGAGAAGTGGAGAAGGGAAGGGACAGGAGAGGAGGGGAGAAGTGGGGAAGGGAAGGAACAGGAGAGGAGGGGAGAAGTGGAGAAGGGAAGGGACAGGAGAGGAGGGGAGAAGTGGAGAAGGGAAGTGACAGGAGAGGAGGGAGAAGGGGAAGGTCGGAACAGGAGAGGAGGGGTGACAGTCGGAGGGGGAGGGAACTGGAGGAGAGGAGGGGAGAAATGGGGAAGGGAAGGGAACAGGAGAGGAGGGAGAAGGGAGAAGTGGAAGGGACAGGAGAGGAGGGGGAAGGAGGGGATGGAAAATGAAGGGACAGGAGAGGAGGGGAATGGGAAGGAAGGATGGGACAGGGAGAGGGGAGGAAGGGGAAGGAGGAAGAAGAAGTGGGGAAGGGAAGTGACAGGAGAAGTGGAGAAGG
The DNA here is from genome assembly GCA_030323885.1 of Branchipolynoe longqiensis. Classification (NCBI taxonomy): domain Eukaryota; kingdom Metazoa; phylum Annelida; class Polychaeta; order Phyllodocida; family Polynoidae; genus Branchipolynoe; species Branchipolynoe longqiensis. The sequence goes on along the minus strand of CM059194.1, from coordinate 16,459,315 downwards.
GAAGGAACAGGAGGGTAGGGAGAAGGGATGGAAGGGACAGTAAAGGAGGGCAAAATGGGGAAGGGATGAACGAGGAGGGTGGGGAAGGGAAAGAACGGGGGAGGAGGGAGGAGGGAGAAATGGGGAAAAGGGACGGGAGAGATGGTGAGAAATGGGGAAGAGAAGGGACAGGAGAGGAGGGGAGAAATGGGGAAGGGAAGGGACGGGGGAGGAAGGGAGGGGAGGGGAGAGGAGGGGAACAGAAAGGGAAGGAGAGGAAATGAGAGGTTGGGAGTGGAGGGGAGGGGGTGGGGAGGAGGAGGGTAGAAGAGGGGAGAGGGGGGAGGGAGAAGAGGGGAGAGGAGTGATACTGATAGGAGGGGACGGGAATGGGACGGTCAGGGTGGGGTGGGAGGTGGGGTGAGTAGAGGAGGGAAGAGATTGGGAGGGGAAGAGGTGAGAGGAGAGAGAGGGGTAGGAGGAGAATGGAAGGGAGGGGAATTGTGGGGAAGGGAGAAGAGAGGAGAGGAGAGTGAGGGGTGGTGGAGAGGTGAGGGGAATAATTGGAGTAAGGGTAAGGGGATGAGACAGGAGAGGGAGGGGGCATCACGTGGAGGGCAGATCAACCGATCACAGCGCGGCCTGTAGTGGGAGTGCCAATTAGGACAACCCCTGGTGGCCGGAGGGGGAACTAGCCAGCCAGGCACTCCCTACAAACAAGGTTAGAGGAGGCAGACCCCGAGACGCTGTACAGAGACAGCCCCATCAGTCAGAGAACACACGGGGCGGCCAGCATGGTCCGATCCTTTTTGAGTTTCTACCATATTTTAGGATAAATATATTAGGTTGACCACTTTGTTCTACTTTTGTTTAGCTTAAAGCCCTGTCACACCTCACCGGATTGGGAGAAACGGACAGAAACCGAACAAAGTCTGTTGGTGTCCGGTTTGTGTCCATACAAGTTTTGAGCATGCACAAAACTTGGAAGGGATGCCGCCGGATTGACGTCTACGTTTCTTGTCCGGGTTGAGTCTGTTTAGTGTGCTTACCGTCCGTTGGCTATCCGTTCATGTCCGTTTCATGGCCTTTGACCTGATATCGCAACATTTTGACACATTTTAATACATTTTGATACTCATGACGCCTGGACTAGACAATTCTGTCCGCTGCTCAATCCGGTGATGTGTGACAGCTGCTTTAGTTTGAAGTAACTTTAATTTTTAAAGGTTAACTTTGGAGATACTTGAAGTTGAAGTAAAACCGTGCAAAATTAATATTGGCGTGCACATGTTGGACACTATCACTTGTATCACCTTCAACAGTGACAGGTTTGATTAAATTGTCTTATGCCTGGTACACACCTACCGTATAGGATTCGCGCACTAAAACTCGCGACTCGACCCGACCCGCTTAAAACTGAAAACGGGCCGATTCATTTTTTGAATCGCGAATCGCAATCGTAATCGGCTGGTTTTAGACCTAAAACTGAGGTTTTATGTGCGAATCGCAATCGCTAGGTGTGCGCGGGGAGCGCACACCTAGCGATTTTTGTGTGCGAAACGGGCAGTTTTAGGTCGTATACGGTAGGTGGGTGCGCACAAACGGTAGGTGTGCTAGGCATTAGCAGTCCTTCTGTACAGCAATACGTGTTTACTAAGTTATAATACTAATTTACTTAGTGCATGTATATGATCAAATCTAGGGAAGTGGTTTGGTTTAGAAAATTTGATACTTTGCGAAGTATCAATCAAATCATCATCATCATCATCATGCTGTCAGTCGCGATGCGACAAAGACTGCTTTCATTACTTGACTGCCACTCTCCATTTAGCTCTCTGCTGTGAGAGTGATGTCCATGAGTCGGTCTTAATGTCTCTCAGCTTCAGGTTTCTCTTGATGGTATCCTTGAACCGGAGACGAGGGTGCCCTCTCTTTCTGTAACCAGAAGACAGTTGAGAATAGAGGATCTGCTTTGGTAGCCTGTCTGATGACATCCTCATGAGGTGTCCAGTCCACCGGAGATTCTTTTTGATCAGAAGATCTTCCATAGAGGGCAGCCCCATCCGTTCGAGTATTTCCTTATTTGTCACTTTGTCCTTCCAGGTTAGCCTCATGATTGAATGCAGATGTTGCATCATCAAATATGAGAGATATATATATATATATATACATATATATATATATGTGTATATATACTCTATTCAGCTACAGTTCCTGTCTGGTCGTCTGACTTACACATGACTTGATACACTATACTATAAGGGCCTACTTCCCACTTCTGTCATAGTGGCGCCACCTTCCAGTGGACTCTAACACCAGTTAACCGGGACTGACGGCAGAGTTTATAATACATATATATACATAGCCTTTGATAGGACATTTTTTTGGGAAGGCAAACAAATACTTGGAAGAGACAAGTGCGGAGGCGCGAGACACTAGGGGAGTCTGTGGGTATTCCCCCCCCCCCCTACCCCCCACAGAAAATATTTTAATCTAGAGGTTTTGAAATGCCATTTTCAGGAGGGTTAGACGGGTCTACATACAGATTTTATTTAGTATTTTGGGGGAGGGGGGGGGGGTCAGGGGGGGGGGCAACTTCCCTCTTTCTCCCACCCGCTAGCTAAGGCCCTGATATATATATAATATATAATGTGTCTATATATAATGTGTCTATCTATATATAATGTGTCTATATATAATGTGTCACTATATAATGTCTAGTGTCTATATAGAATGTGTTTATCTATATCTCAGGGATGAAAGTGATCTCCGGGGGAAAAAGCGGAAATGCGAAACTTCTCCCATAGGTCTAGCATTGTCAGGGAATCGCGGAAAAATACTGGAAGTCAGGTGTCAACTAGCCTTGTTGTGATTGTATTGTCGCCCATATCTAACAGCTTCTTGCTTAGGTTTTGTTTTAACTACATCTAAGGTCATATAAGAACGGGATTCGAACCAACAAACTGATGCCATATGCATCCCTTCTTTTGGAATTGTGTTTAACCATAATCGCTGAATATAAGAAATCCCGGAAATCCGCGAAGGTCTTTCATCTCTGATATCTATATATAATGTGTCTATATATAATGTGTCTATATATAAAGTGTGTATATATAATGTGTCTATATATAATGTGTCTATATATAAAGTGTGTATATATAATGTGTCTATATAGAATGTGTATATATTATGAGTCTATATATAATGTGTCTATATATAATGTGTCTATATATAATGTGTATATATATTATGAGTATATATAATGTGTCTATATATAATGTGTCTATAAATAATGTATATATATATAATTGTAATGTGTCTATATATATTATATAATCTTATAAATATTGTAACACACAAGGACATGTATATATGACATACAAACAAATTAGAACCAAAACAATAGTTGGGGTGTAATATTTGACTGTTACGAATACCCTCCTGAAGCACCCCTTCCCGTTACCCCCCTCGCCCCCGCCCCTCCCCCCGCCCCTCCCGCAGTCAGCATGGTGTTTTACCACAGGCAGGGCGGCAGGAAGCGCCATCTGTCGCCAGTAAACCAAGGTGGTCATGCATATTCATGTGTTGTAGCAAACACCTCCCCAGTAGCTCAGAATCAGTCACAGTTTGTGTGTGCATGTCAGTGGAGAGGAGCGAGGGGTGGGACGTGATGGGCGTGGGATGAGGGGTGAGGGGTGAGCGGTGAGGGTGAGGGGTGATGGTGGTTATTAGTGTGGGTGAGGAGTGATGGTGGTGAGGGATGATAGTGTGGGTGAGGGGTGATAGTGTGGGTGAGGGTGAGGGGTGATGGGTAATAGTGTGGGTGAGGAGTGGTGGTGGTGGTGGTGAAAGGGTGATGGTGTGGGTGAGGGTTGAGGGGTGATAGTGTGGGTGAGGGGTGAGGGGTGATAGTGTGGGTGAGGGGTGAGGGGTGATAGTGTGGGTGAGGGGTGAGGGGTGATAGTGTGGGTGAGGGGCAAGAGGTGAAGCTTCAGGGTGATAGTATGGGTGAGGGGTGTTGGGTGAGGAATGTCCAAGTGAGCCAAATGGAATACATATGGAATGTATAATAATATATTATACAGGTATAAAGGGGTGGAAGTGTCTGACTCGCTATATTAATATTGTTATTATTTATTACGGTTATCTTGATATATAGTATTAGCTAATGGTTGGCCAGCTAATATTCACTCCACACAGCATTCGCAGCGCCACTTGCACAAAGGTTTCGCCTGACAGTAGGATAGCAGGTAGTAACTAATGTTTAGAACTTTAGAAGAGAACTGATCTGGTAGTGTTCTTGTTTATATTCCCATAATAGATTATAGAGCATATATATATATATATATATATACACATATATATGTATATATATATAATTATATATATGTTGTATAATTCAGGATGACTGAATAAATAAACGTTATTGGGGTTTTACATCGTGGCAACATCTAAGGTCATATGGGAATGGGTACCAACTTGTGACAGTGCGCACTCATGGCAACTTTATAGTGCTGCCCTATCAGGAGACCAGGCTGTTGACACCATGACCCAGTATTCCACACAGTCACATTATCCTGATACTGAACTAACCAGTCCTTGCACTATCTTTATAATGACGAGCGCCAGGCTAGGTAGCAACAAGTATGAATTTTGTAAGTCATTGATTTCACTCGGCCGGGTTCCAAACTCCCGACTTTCCACACGGGAAGTTTGCGCTCTCCCGATTCGGTCACCGCGTCTGGTGGCATGTAGCGGACAACACCGGCCTCCAGACGCCATTACTCGCCAGGTGCATAGCCAGATAGAAACGGACCGGACAGGCGCTCTTTCCCTTGCGCATGCGCCTTACAGACAGGTAGTAATGGGCCATACACACAAGGGGGCGCTAAGTGAAGAGCCTTCACACATACCTCCAGGCACCGTGGTCATGCTGGCCAGTCGCCAAGAAAGGGGTTTGTGTGTATGTATGTATGTATGTATGTATGTATGTATGTATGTATGTATGTATATATGTATGTATGTATGTACGTATGTATGTACGTATGTACTATGTACGTATGTACGTATGTACGTATGTGTGTATGTACGTACGTACGTATGTACGTATGTATGTGTGTACGTATGTACGTATGTAATGTATGTATGTATGTACATATGTATGTATGTATGTACGTACGTACGTATGTACGTACGTACGTATGTACGTATGTACGTACGTACGTACGTATGTATGTATGTATGTATGTATGGATGTATGTGTGTGTATGTATGTATGTATGTATGTATGTATGTATGTATGTATGTATGTATGTATGTATGTATGTATGTATGTGTGTGTGTGTATGTATGTATGTATTTATGTATGTATGTATGTATGTATGTATGTATGTATGTATGTAAGTCATTGATTTCACTCGGCCGGGTTCCAAACTCCCGACTTTCCACACGGGAAGTTTGCGCTGTCCCGATTCGGTCACCGCGTCTGGTGGCATGTAGTATGTATGTATGTATGTATGTATGTAGGTATGTATGTATGTGTGTGTGTGTATGTATGTATGTGTGCATGTTATGTATGTGTGTGCATGTTTGTGTGTATGTGTGTTTGTGTGTATGTATATGCATGTGCATCTGTGTATAAGTGTGTGTTTGTGTTGGCATGTGTGTACATGTTTATGTGTATGTGCATGCGTGTGTGTATTATGTGTGTATTATATGTGTATTTTGTGTGCATGTATGTGTGTATGTGTGTGTGTATGTACATGTGAGTATGTGTGTATGTTTGTGCATGTGTGTATGCATGTCTATGTGTGTGCATGTGTGAATATGTGTATTATGTGTGTAGGTATATATATATGTGTGTAGGTGTCTGTGGGTATGTGGGTGTATGTGTATGTGCATGTGTGTATCTCTGAATGTGTGTATGTATGTGTGTATATGTATGTGTATGCATGTATGTATGCACATGTGTAAGTGGGTGTAAGGGTGTTTATCTGTATGTGAATGTGGGCATATGTGTATGTGTGTGTATGTGTGTGTATGTGTGTATGTATGCGTGTAAGTGTGTATGTGTGTTTATGTGTGCTTATGTGTGTCTATGTGTGTGCATGTGTTTATGTGTGTTTATGTGTGTATTTGTGGATGTATGTGAATATGTTGGCTCCCAGTTTGTTGTTCCTTTCAATATAAAGAATATACACGTTAGAAATAGGATTTTCTTTGATTAAAATCACTTTCGATTTTAATAATGTCACACTCGTTAAAGTATTGTTAATAGTAAGAAGCAATCAGCATTAATTTTAAAGCAGATACAAAGAAAAACTAGAAAAGAAATAACAAACAACATCATTAAAAAGACGGAATACAAATAACATACAAAATGAAAAAAAGACCATATGTCGATTCAGTTAAATGTCTATTGGTGTTACTAATACTGTTAGATATTCGATGAAATGTCTGTCATTAAGTAAAAATGTCTGTCAGCCAAATGTCCGGCCACAGTATGTGTATATGTGTATGTGCATGTGTGTACATGTGTGTCTGTATGTGCACATGTGTCTGTGTGTGTGCATGTGTGTATGCATGTGTGCATGTATATGTCTGTATGTGTGCATGTCTGTGTGTATGTCTTTTACTTGTGTATGTGTATGTATGTATGTATGTATGTGTGCATGTCTGTGTGTATGTGTGTGCATGTGTATGTCTGTATGTGTGCATGTCTGTGTGTATGTGTTTGTGTGTGTATGTCTGTATGTGTGCATGTCTGTGTGTCTGTGTGTGCATGTGTATGTATGTATGTGTGCATGCATGTGCATATGTGTTTGTGCATGTGTATGTATGTATGTGTGCATGTATGTGTTTGTGCTTGTGCATGTGCATGTGTATGTATGTATGTGTGCATGGCTGTGTGTATGTGTTTATGCATGTGTATGTCTGTATGTGTGCATGTCTGTGTGTATGTGTATGTGTGTATGTGTGTGTATGTGTATGTCTGTGTGTGCATGTCTGTGTGTGCATGTGTATGTCTATGTGTGCATGTCTGTGTGTATGTGTTTGTGCATGTGTATGTGTGTCTGTGTGTGTGCATGTCTGTATCTGTGTATGTATGTGTGTATGTGTGTATGTGTGTGCATGCATGTGTGTGTATGTGTGTGTATGTGTGTGTATGTGTGTATGTGTGTATGTGTGTATGTATGTGTGTATGTGGTACCGTCCTGCATGATAACAGCCACCGGTACCAGTCATACATGTTTTTTTTGGGTAATAACATAGATTAATGAAACGGAAATATAACTAAACTATGCCATCATAAAACAATTTAAATCCTATTTTGCTGTAGCTATATCGGTTATTCAAAAAAAAAAAAAAAGGTTTTGGATTAAGCCACCATTTTTTCAACCCCGAGCGTGGAGAAGCGAATTCGATTAATCGACCCGAGTCTGTGGGATGTGCGCATGTGCCAAAAAGTGGCTGGGGTGACCCGAGTTGATTAATCGATTATGCCCAGGGGGTTTTCTCTCTAACTCTCTGACTCATTCCCCTTCTCTCATTCTCATTCACTCTCTCTTTTTCTCCGCGTTTCTCACTCTCTTTCGCTCTCCCTCTCTCCCATTCTTTCTCTCATTATCCCCCTCTCTTTCTCTCACCCTAGGTTTCACTCTGTCCTATTTTTGCCCTCTCCCTTTGCATCTTTTTCCCCCTGCCTCTCGTCACCTATCACATCTCGCTGAGTGGTGGTGGTGGTAGTGGTAGTAGTGGTGGTGGTGGTACTGGTGGTGGTAGTCGTGGTGGTAGTCGTGGTGGTAGTGGAGTAGTGGTAGTGGTGGTGGTAGTGGTGGTAGTGGTGGTAGTGGTGGTAGTGGTGGTAGTGGTGGTGGTAGTGGTGGTAGTGGTGGTGGTGGTAGTCGTGGTGGTGGTAGTGGTGGTGGTGGTAGTGCTGGTGGTGGTGGTAGTGCTGGTGGTGGTGGTGGTAGTGGTGGTGGTAGTGGTGGTGGTACTAGTGGTGGTAGTGGTGGTGGTAGTAGTGGTGGGGGTAGTGGTGGTGGTAGTGGTGGTGGTAGTAGTGGTGGTAGTGGTGGTAGTGGTGGTGGTAGTGGTCGTAGTGGAGGTGGTGGTGGTGGTAGTGGCGGTAGTGGTGGTACTGGTGGTGGTAGTGGTGGTAGTGGTGATGGTGGGAGTGATGGTGGTGTGATTTAGTGATGGTAGTGATGGTAGTGGATTGATTGATTGGTGGGTGCTTTACGCTGTGTCAGCAGCATAGGCCATATTCATGGCGAGAAATGTTTGTTTTTGTTCAAACCATCGCTTTTACATGTAAAAGCATACAATCAATTTTGTGTCAATGGACACTCATGAATTTTGTAAACTCACAATCATAATAGGTAAATAAAAGTCTAAATGATAGTATTATTCACTGATGAAATTTGTTTAAAAACCTATATGAGGTGGTACAAACCAGCTGCCCTCAAAAAGGCTAAACTGTTTTCTTGTTTTACTTTAGTAAAAAGGTCATGCATGTTGTTTGCAGTGTAAAATTGTTGGTGCAGGGCCATGAAATCCACACAGTTTAATAAAGTGTGTTTTAATGTCAGTGGGGACTGACATCCAATACATTCAGGGGGAGGCTCCCCCTTGAGCAGAAAAACGTGTGGATGGTAGTGGTGTGGGGGTGGCTAATCAATGGCAAGGCCAGGGGAGACGGCGTTAGACTGAGAGCTGGCTGAAGGATTGGGTTCACCGATAGAGTGGGAGGTGAGGCCCTGTATGGTCACCGGGGTCATGTGTGTGTAGATAGATGTGTGTATGGACTGGATGGTGTGTGTGAACTGTGTGTGAGGGGTGTGTGTAGATGTGTGTATGGAGTGTGTGTGTGGCGAGTGTATGTGGAGTGTGTGTAGATGTGTGTATGGACTGTGTGTTGAATGTGCATGGACTGTGTGTTGAATGTGTGTAGATGGTGTGTGTAGATGTGTGTGGACTGTGTGTTGAATGGGTGTAGATGTGTGTGGACTGTGTGTTGAATGTGTGTAGATGAAGTGTGTAGATGTGTATGGACTGTGTGTTGAATGTGTGTAGATGTGTGTGGACTGTGTGTTGAATGTGTGTGTAGATGTGTGTGGACTGTGTGTTGAATCTGTGTGTAGATGGTGTGTGGACTGTGTGTTGAATGTGTGTAGATGCTGTGTGTAGATGTATGTATGGACTGTGTGTTGAATGTGTGTAGATGTGTGTGGACTGTGTGTTGAATGTGTGTCGATGTGTTTGGACTGTGTGTTGAATGTATGTAGATGGTGTGTGTAGATGTGTGTAGACTGTTTGTTGAATGTGTGTGTAGATGTGTGTGTAGACTGTGTGTTGAATGTGTGTAGATGGTGTGTGTAGATGTGTGTGGACTGTGTGTGGGGATGGTGTGTGGACTGTGTGTTGAATGTGTGTAGATGATGTGTGTAGATGTCTGTATGGACTGTGTGTTGAATGTGTGTAGATGTGTGTGGACTGTGTGTTGAATGTGTGTGTAGATGCGTGTGGACTGTGTGTTGAATGTGTGTGTAGATGTGTGTGGACTGTGTGTTGAATCTGTGTGTAGATGGTGTGTGTAGATGTGTGTGGAATGTGTGTTGAATGTGTGTAGATGTGTGTGGACTGTGTGTTGAATGTGTGTAGATGCTGTGTGTAGATGTCTGTATGGACTGTGTGTTGAATGTGTGTAGATGTGTGTGGACTATGTGTTGAATGTGTGTCGATGTGTTTGGACTGTCTGTTGAATGTATGTAGATGGTGTGTGTAGATGCGTGTAGACTGTTTGTTGAATGTAGATGTGTGTGGACTGTGTTGAATGTGTGTAGATGTGTGTAGACTGTGTGTTGAATGTGTGTGTAGATGTGTGTGTAGAGGGTCACTGGAGGTGTCTACAGGATAAGCACAGACAGACAGATCCATTTCTCGTCTCAACTGGGACACGGGGAGAGTTAATGCCCAGCCATCACGGAGCTACTCACAGTCTGTTGGGGGAGGATCAGGGGCGAGGGATGTGATCAGTCGGCCAGAGGCTCACAGTGTCATGTCGGGATGGGTTGGTTGGATGTTGGAGTTTTACGTCCTGGCAACATCTAAGGTCATATCATGATGGGTACCGACTTGTAACAGTGCACACTCATGGTGACTTTATAGTGCTGCCCCACTGGGAAATCAGGCCACTGGCACCATGACCCGATATCCCACTCAGTCATATTATCCGGGCTCTGAGCTAACCAGTCCTTGCCCTATCCTATTAATGCTGAGTGCCAGGCTAGGACATGACACATATCAATTTTATAAGTCATTGGTTTGACTCGACTGGGAACCGAACTCCCCACCTTCTGTATGCGAGGCCCACGCTCTACGGTTCAGAGCTGGGACTGGGTGTATAGGGGCGTAATCGATTAATCAACTCGGGTCACCCGAGTCACTTTTTGGCACATGCGCACATCCTACAGACTTGGGTCGAATAATCTAATACGCTTCTCCACGCTCGGGGTGGAAAAAATGGTGCCTTAATCCAAAACTTTTTTTTTTTTAATAACCGATATAACTACAGCAAAATATGATTTAAAGTATTTTATGATTGCATAGGTCAGTTATACTTCCATTTCATTAATTTGTGTTATTACCCAAAAAACCCATGTAGGACTGGTACTGGTAGCTATTAACCTGCAGGACAGTACCGGCACAAATGTGATGTCATCGTTCCTAGCAAACCCCAGCCAAGAGGTGGGTTACTGGGGTTGGGTCGTTTTGCACACGGCACGTGTTTTTGTCAAGTCCACTCGCGGTGTTCAATTTGAAATTCTAGCAACTCGGGTGACCCGAGTCACCCGGGTCGTGTTAATCGATTACGCCCTATGTGTATGGTGGGGGTTTGTGAGTTTATGTGGGTATATGCGCATGTGTGTGGATGTGTGTGAGTGTGGGTGTCTGTGGGTGGGTGTGTTGGTACATGTGAGTTTGTGTGGGTATGTGTGTGGGTATGGGTGAATAGTTAGCCTCCCTGAAATGGCATTTCAAGGCGTCTGGATTTCAAAACCTCCCAGGGTACATACCCACAGACTCCCCTAGTGCCTTGCGCCTTCACCATCATCCCTTCTAAGGATTTATCCGCCACCCCAAACAAAAATTTCCTAGCTACGGCTATGTGTGATGTGTAATGCAGGCGTGGGTGTGGGTGTAGGTGTGGGTGTTATTACACACATATTCATACCTCACACTAGATAAAAGATTCATCATGTACTTGTAGTACACGGATGAATGACAATGTAGTGTAAATACGGGCGAAAATAGCTTTAGTATGGAACAGGAAGTAGAAACTCTCGTTCCAGGATCAAATGGCTACATATATCAGCGCAGAGTTGGTGAAATCAGAGAGAATGCAAAAAGACAAGATGGCGGCGATAAAACGCCAGCGATTTCACTTTTAAATTGCATTAGAGTATATGTTTTATTATATTTTCCAACTCAAAACTAGAGGGTAAATATGAAGACATACATAAAGAATAAATATTGCTTCTTAAATTAAGACATTATTCAGTCAATTAATTTCCCTAGCATGTCAAAATTCTTCGCCAGCTTTTCTAATGGGTTGGTTTTCACCCCTGTACTGTCAGTACGGGGTGAATCTTTTATCTAACCTCACACTCACCTAACACACCTACCGTCAGTTCCTGCGCACTCAGTACATAACTCTGTATTTGCATCTGGCTGAAAAGCCACCACCTGACTACATGAAGCACCCATTACAGTCATTCGACGGCTTCTGGCTTCCCCGTTATGGGGTCATAGGTCAAGACGCCCGAGGCTCTGCTCTGACTTGGCCCCCGTGTAGGCTTTTGGTCAGGTGATGTCCGAAGGTACCATTCCATAGACATGAAGAAATAACCACTGATACAACATGTGGCAGATACAATATGTCATATGCATATTTGGCATCCGATTGTAACATTCCACAGATATAATGTGACATGTGTATTCAACATTTGATTGTCACATTCCACAGATACAATCTGTGGCATGTGCATTGGACATCCGATTGTGACATTCAACAGATACTATATTCAACATTTGATTGTTGCATTCCGCAGATACAATCTGTTACATGTGTATTAAACATTTGATTGTCGCATTCCACAGATACAATCTGTTACATGTGTATTGAACATTTGATTGTCGCATTCTGCAGGTACAATCTGTTACATGTGTGTTCAAGAATTGATTGTCGCATTCCGCAGATACAATCTGTTACATGTGTATTCAACAGACTCTATTCTGGTGGCAATGTAGTGGAGGTAAGCAGTTCTGTACGTTATAATCTAAAGCATTTAATTGTTTGTTTTACATACTCTATTCTGGTGGCAATGTAGTGGAGGTAAGCAGTCTTGTAGGTTATAATGACAGTGTACTGGTTGCCCACTCTGCTGAAGAAATCCAGAAAATAGTGGACGCTTTCTCCGATGCATCAAAGAAGTTCGGCCTGAAGATTAACATCAAGAAGACGGAGATACTGTACCAACCCAACTCTACAAGAACCCGAGAGGAGGAGATCATGGTTGACGGAAACAAGCTGAACTCTGTTCCGGAATTCACCTACCTCGGAAGCACTATATCAAGTGATGGACGCATTGATGCTGAAATACAGAGGAAGATGGCCAAGGCTAGTGCATCTTTCAGCTGACTATGCCAGAGACTCTGGAACAACCACCATGTGTCCATTCGGGTCAAATGGACGAGCTACCGTGCAATCGTACGGAGCCGAGGCCTGGACAGTGTACAGACGACAGATGAAAAAGCTACATGCCTTCATGATGCGATATCTGCGTTCAATCATAAAGGACAAAGTGACAAATAAGGAAATACTCGAACGGACGGGGCTGCCCTCTATGGAAGATCTTCTGATCAACAAGAATCTGCGGTGGACTGGACACCTCATGAGGATGTCATCAGACAGGCTACCAAAGCAGATCCTCTATTCTCAACTGTCTTCTGGTTACAGAAAGAGAGGGCGCCCTCATCTCCGGTTCAAGGATACCATCAAGAGAAACCTGAAGCTGAGAGACATTAAGACTGACTCATGGACGCAACTCTCACATCAGAGAGCTAAATGGAGAGTGGCAGTCAGGTAATGAAAGCAGTCTTTGTCGCATCGCGACCGACGGCATGATGATGATGATGAGGTTATAATCTACATTGTTTGTTTTACAGACTCTATTCTGGTGGTGATATAGCAGAAGTAATGTGTATGGTAGGCTACAGTGCACATTAATAACTGCTGGTTTTACAGATACACCGGGGCACAGCTTCAGTCCTTCCTCGAATACCAGCGGACAATACCTCGGAACACAAATAATGACTCAACATCCGTCATATCCAACATCATATGATTAATTACTGCAGAAGTGGACCAATTAGTTAGATAAAATTAAATCGAAGCAACATTTTGGGTTTTCTAACCATTAACGTTTGCTTGTTTGAATTGTATGTCCTAGCAACATCCAAGGGCATATCAGGAGGGTCTAACTATTAAACGGGACGCGTGGCCGAATGGCTACAGCGAAGGCTTCCCGTACAGAAAATCGGGAGTTCGAAAATCTGGCCAAGGTCAAAGCAATGAGGAAGATATCGGGTCATGGTGCTGGCGGCTTGGTTTCCCAGTGGGGCAACACTGTAAAGTCACCATGAGTGCGCACTGTCACAAATAGGTACCCGTCTTGATATGACCGTAGATGTTTCTAGGATGTAAAACCCCAACAGTCAAGCACTCTAACCGTGCTTGATTTGGCAGGGAATTACAAGTGACTCCACCTTTCACCCCTCTCCCAAGGTCACCCAGTCTTCCGCCTCCTGATTGGCTGAACAGCTATTTGAAGGTGAGATAATAAAATGTCTTTATTTGTTGGAGTTTTACGTCCTGGCAACATCTAAGGTCATATTAGGACGGGTACTGATTTATGACAGCGCACACTCATGGTGACTTTTATAGTGCTGCCCTACTGGGATACGTGGCCGTCGGCACCATGACCCGATATCCCACAGTCACATTAGATTATGTTGATAGTGATACTGAACTAACCAGTCCGTGTTCTATCCTATTAATGCCGAGCGTCAGGCTATGAAGCAACACATATCAATTTTATAAGTCATTGGTTTGACTCAACCGGGAATCGACCCTCGATCTCCCAGAATTAATCAAGTGGAATTACGTCGATACCAGCACACTGTTCCCACTCTAACCCAAGTGTCGTGAGGGTGATGAAAATGGGAAATAAATTAGGGCAAAACTTTGGCTTTTCTAACCATTACAGTTTGTTTGTTGGGGTTTAACGTCCTGCCAACACTTAAGGTCATGGTTCTAAATATTAAAAGTTATTCAGGATGGTTCTAACTAAGTATTTTCCTCGCTTCGATCGGATAATCCTGTGAGTGGAGTAAGATTGTTTGTTTGTTGGAGTTTTACTTCCTAGCAACATCTACGGTCATATCAGGATGAGAGTGGAGTAAGAAGTAATTAATGGTGACATCTGTAGGGGAGGGGGACGTAGCTTAGGTGGTAGAGTGTCCACCTGTGAAGGCGTCCATCATCCTATCGATTCTGCTCAGTCGACCCATTTACAGTTTGGGCTATTTTCCATTCCAACCAGTGGTCCACAACTGGTTCATCAAAGGGTATGGTATGTGATGTCTTGTTTGTGGAAAAGTGCATATATTAAAAGACCCCTTTCTGCTTATTGGAAAGAGTAGCCTATGTGGAGGCAGTGGGTTTCCTCCAAAGAAATAGGTCAGAATAATCATATGTTTGACGTCCAATAGTCGATGGTACGAAAATCAATGTGCTCTGGAGGCTGTCGTTAAATAAAACACGGTAAAGTGAAATGTGTACTCACGAATAAGGCCCAGTTGATGGGGAGCATGGCAATGAGGCCGGTGAGCTGTATAAGGATGAGTATGGAGGACATCATGAGACCGGAAACGGACACGAAGACGAAGGTGCGCAGGTGCCAGGCGAGCGGAAGCAGCAGGTAACTGGTGTCATTAACGCCGGCTGACGTCAGACAGATCAGACCAATCACGGAAAAGACCTGAAAAACAAATGGGGTTCAATTAGAAGCTGCAGCTTTGTTACAGAATAGACAGTCACGGGAATTTAAAGCCGCATAACCCGATGAAAACATCACATTTTTCTAAACCAAAACACCGATATTTGATCCTCCATGTTACTTAGATACTGGCGCATTTATTAAAGTTGCATAGTCCGATGATGTTTGTTTGTTTGTTGTTGTTTTACATCCTAGCAACATCTAAGGTCATATCAGGACGGGTACCGACTTGTGACAGTGCACACTCATGGTGACTTCATAGTGCTGCCCCACTGGAAGACCAGGCCACCAGCACCATGACCTGATATCCCACTCAGTCACATTATCCTGACACTGAGCCAACCAGTCCTTGCCCTATCCTAATAATGCCGAGCGCCAGGCTAGGAAGCGACAAGTATCAATTTTTAAGTCATTGGTTTGACTCGACCAGGGTTAGAACCGATGACCCCATGGTCTACCAACATGGGAGACGGACACTCTAACTCATTCGGCTATCACGTCAGGTCACATAGTCCGATGAAGCATCACATTTTCAAAACCAAAACAATTATCTTCAATTGATTCTACATATCTATCATAGATAATGATGCGCCTATTAAACATTTGTTGTCACATAGAAGGGAATACTGAGTCAATATAATAGAACTTGTTACTGCTGAAGCCTATGGTGTCAGAGTTTTAGCAAGCTTGCAAAAAGTAATTTGACATATTTGCACTTCAAATATCTCAAAGGTTAGCCATGTAAAATAAAAGTTACTTTAAACTAAAGTAAGGTAGGTTATAACGATCAACATAATATATTTATCTCAGAAAAATGACAGAAACTCAAAATCATCGGACTATGCAACTTTAAACTAAAGTTGCATAGTCCGGTGTTTTTGAGTTCCTCTCATTTTCTGAGATAAATATATTAGGTTGGTCATTATAATCTAATTTACTTTAGTTTGAAATAACTTTTAGATTAAGTCGCTAACTTTGGTTGGTTATTGGAGTTTTACATTCTTGCAAGATCTAAGGTCATATGAGGATGGGTACCGACTTGTGACAGTGCACACTCATGGTGACTTTATAGTACTGCCCCACTGGCACTAGGAGACCTGGCCACCACCACCATGACCCCATATCCCACACAGTCACATTATCCTGATACTGTGCTAACCAGTCCTTGTCATATCGTACTATTCCTAGTATTGCTGAGCGCCAGGCTAGGTAGCGACAAATATCAATTTCATAAATCATTGCTTTGACTCGGCTCGGATTCTAACTCCCGACGATCCGCACGGGAAGCCTGCGCTCTACCGATTTGGCCACCGCGTCCAGTGAGTCAATTAGGAGCTACAGTTTTGTGTAAACAGTCACGGAAATTTAACTGACTTATGACTGGCTTTTGGTCGCAAAGTGGTCGCAAGCCATAGTGTGACTGAGGCCTTAACAACCCTGACACTCTCCATGCACATATTTGGTTAAATCAACTGAAAAAAACCCACCATCAAAGTTGTACCAAAGACCCTATAATACTAAGACGGCTCACTCAGCCTGTACTGTGTAATCAAAATGATCAAACCCACCACTTGGTGCGCTGACTGTTCTCTTGGTTAATCATGTGCTATATTATATGTATAAATGTCAATATGAATGATGATGGGGATGCTGATGATGATGCTAATGATGCTGGGTATTTGTTCATAGCAATTTCATATTGCTGTGTATTCATACATACCTATCTCATGTATAATATAATTGTATGTGTTTACATGTGAAACACCAACCAGCAGCCGGGCTGATCAAACCCACCACAAGGTGGCACTGCAAAATTTACATTACGATGGGAGAGATAGGGAGTGAGCCGTCTTAGTATTATAGGGTCTTTGGTTGTACTCAAGAGCATTTGTTGGAGTGTAGTAAAACACAGATGGGGGGGGGGGGTCTGTTTTATTCTAGAGTGGGCAATAAAATATTGGCATATTATTTCCGCCGGACAGTTTTATTCCAGTATAGTCTTGCCCCCCCCCCCCCCCTCTTGCAGGTTTATTTCCAGATCCCACACTTGCAGGGCACCACCATCGAGTTCACGTAGCCTCGTTTTCGAATGCAATCAAGGTCAGCGCTGAGAGATCTGCGATTGCACTAAATGCCTAGTGAACCACTGGCGGTGCAGAGATACTCACCAGTGCAGTTGTAATTACGGGCAAACTTGTCCAATATAGAACTGAGAGATCTGCAATCACTCTAAGTGCTCACTAAATCACTGTCCTCATAACATCCCTAATTTTCACCATCCATATGAAGAATTTGTCCATGTCTGTATCCTTGGTGGGAAATACTAAATTTATTTGACTCGCACTTTGATTACCTGATCTGCTTTTTAATCCAGGCACACAACAGGACACCATGGCATCGCTATGGCTCTCAAGGATCAGTTATGCAATTAACCTCATTTTCGAATCAAGATAGCGCAAAGTGTGGGATCAGTCAATTGACAGGGGACAGGAATCAGATGGGGGCTATTTTATACCACTACACCGGCATTGTGAACTGGGTTTCAGATATGGGTCGTTCTCAGAAACTGTGTACCACATTTGGGACATGGAAACCAAAAGTGAACACATTCCAAAAAATAGCAGAAAACATTCCAAATAATAGAATAATCCATGGTTATATGAAGGTTTCCATGTTGTGTGTATGTCTTACAAAGAGTTGAAACAAAAATTACTTAATTATTTTGATATCATACAAATTGATTGATTGATTGACGCCGTGTCGATAGCATAGGCCATATTCACGGCGAGGCTATTGAGAAAAACCGCTAAAATTAACTGGGCAACATCCATCCATAACATCATTTTAACCTACATCATAGCATCATATTAACACACAACAAATTCAAACAAGGTTTTATTGATTAAAGTCAAGCAAAACATATGGTCTTACAAGAAAAAAGTTTAAAAAATGTTTGGGTAGATGATTGATTGATTGATTGATTGATTGGTGGTTGCTTTTCTCCATGTCGGCAGCATAGGCCATATTCATGGCGAGAAATGTTTGTTTTTTGTTCAAACAATCGCTTTCACATGTAAAAGCAGACAATCAATTATGTGCCAATAGACACTCATTAAAGTAGAAAGCTCACAATCATATATTTGTGGTCAATGGAAACAAATTCCCATAGAAAAAGAAAAGTTTTATTAATAATTGATAGAATTTATTTAGTAAAACTTCATGAGGTGGTACAGTCCAGCTGCCCTCAAAAATGCTAAAATGTTTTCCTGTTTTACTTTAGTAAAAAGGTCATGCATACTGTCTGCAGTGTAAAATTGTTGGCACAGGGCCAAAAAAGCAACACAACTTAGTAAAATGTGTTTGAGTGTCAGCAGGGACTGACACGTAATACATTCAGGGGGAGGTTCCACCTTGAGAAGAAAAGCATGTGTAAGCCAGGATGGCTGAATGAGTTAGAGCGTCCGTCTCCCGTCCTGGTAGATCGTGGGGTCATGGGTTCGAATCCTGGTCGAGTCAAACCAATGACTTAAAAATTGATACTTGTCGCTTCCTAGCCAGACGCTCAGCATTACTAGGATAGGGCAATGAGCAGTGGAATGAGGAAGACCAGTCACCTGCGACTGAAATTTCCCCTGCTTAAACAACTAAAAAAAAGAAGAAAAAAAGAAGAAAAAAAAGCCACGAGTGACCAATACGGCAGCGGCTAAGGACCACTTGGTCCCACCAACCTCCCACATGAGTCTGTGATGGTTTTCCCACAGATAGTTCAATTTCTTTAAGTTTATTAATGTTTTCATCCCACTCATGTTGCCATTTGGATTTCATGTGGGTGGCTATTAGTGGTTTCAGATCAAAGTGAGGGATCAGACACCGTTCAAGATCACAGTTCAGGGCCTTCTTCGCAGCCCGATCAGCTCGTCCCTTTCCTTGTATGCCGACATGGCCAGGCACCCATCACAGGTGGATGTCATACCCATCCATTGCCAGTTGGTTCATTTTATAAATGACCATTGCTAGAATAGGGTGATTCGTTTTCAGTCCAGCAACAGCCAGGAGGAAAGAGAACGAATCACTGTATATAACATAGTTAGTATGGTTGGATACCTCGATACACTCCAACGTGAGAAGGAGTGCTTGGGCTTCCGCAGTGAAAATGGAGCTCTGATCGGGCAAGCGTACACCAAATTTTTCCCGTCGGCAGACTGCCGCAGCAGCTATCCGGCTTTGGTTGTTTGGGTAGATAGATGCATGGTGTCAATATGCAAATTTTCACATTTTCATTTCATCACAAAATCATATGATCATATTTTGGATACATTTTGTGGGATCGATTACAGACATGTAGTATTGCTAACATACTTAATATACAAAGGCAACAATAATTATTTGACTTGCTATAACCCCCAAAAAAGGCTTAGTCATTAAAGCCCCAGTCAGACCTCACCGGATTGGAGAAACGGACAGAAACCGGACACTGTCTGGTGAAATACAGCAATGTACGGTTTATATACAGTTGGCATCCGGCGTGTCCGTTATCTGTCCGGTGGTGTCCGGCGGTGTCCGGTACAAGTTTTGAACATGTACAAAACTTGTATCGGACACTGCCGGACTGAAGTGTATGGTTGGTGTCTGGTTTAAGTCCATTTAGTCCGTTTCATGTCCGGTACCCATCCGTTACGTCTCCGGTTTGCTTCCTGCCAAGTCCGTTGACAGGATTTTTGTTGTTGTTTTTTTTGGGTTTTTTATTGCGGGAATTTGGTCAGTAAATGTTTTTGGCGTGTCCATGAACAATCCGGTATGTCCGGTTGACATTCGGTTTTCATCCGGTTTTCGTCAGGTGGATATTCGTTAATGTAAGTTCCTTTTCCGTTTAGGGTCCGTTTCATCCGGCGGCCTTTGCAACAGTTCGACATATTTCGGTACATTTTGATACCGAACACCACCGGACTAGACAATTCTTTGTCCGGTTTTATGTCCATTGCTCAAGTAAGGTCTGACTGGGCCTTAACAATGTAATGTGGAAACCAAATATGTGTTACACAGTTTCTGAGAACAACCCATATGAATAATAAAATCGCTATTAATATATTATTATACCGCACATTAAATAAATGAGTCGCAGACCTACATATCATACATGCCAGGCGAGTATGTCAGGTTTGATCACCTTGGATGTTGCTCGGACACAAAACCCCAATAAACCAAACCGAGGCGAATCGACTCAAACCCGAACATTAAACTTGAAGTAAAAAAAATGAAAATGTGTTGATTAAAAATACAACTTATTTTCTGAAAAGCAGACGACATTTGGAGGGAAGCAGACGACAACAAATGTACGCTGGCGCCAAACGACCGTGCTTGGTTTAACGCGGGAAAAGACGTCACGTGATGCCAACCGGCCGATCCCTGCAGGAGATGAGCATCGGTATTCTCCGGGAATTGGCGATGAGATTGACCTTATTACGATTATGCGTTGCTGTTATGTAGGGGAGGGCAACCAGGGGATTACATTGGGATGAGAGTAGGATTTGACAAAACTCGATGAACCCGCATCATATTAAAGTTTATTGCACGATGTGGGGCTCTAGGCACGAGGAGCGGAAGCATAGCCGTCCTCGTATGAACACGAGCTACAAACAGCTGTGTATATCAGTCCGGAAATGTGTTATTGTGTGGGAAATGTGTTATTGTGTGGGAAATGTGTTATTGTGTGGGAAATGTGTTATTGTGTGGGAAATGTGTTATTGTGTAGGGAATGTTTTATTGTGTAGGAAATGTGTTATTGTGTGGGAAATGTGTTATTGTGTGGGAAATGTGTTATTGTGTGGGAAATGTGTTATTGTGTGGGAAATGTGTTATTCTGTGACAAATGTGTCATTCTGTGACATGTGTTATTGTGTGCAGAATGTGTTATTGTGTGGGAAATGTGTTATTGTGTGGGAAATGTGTTATTGTGTGGGAAATGTGTTATTGTGTAGGGAATGTTTTATTGTGTAGGAAATGTGTTATTGTGTGGGAAATGTGTTATTGTGTGGGAAATGTGTTATTCTGTGACAAATGTGTCATTCTGTGACATGTGTTATTCTGTGGCATGTGTTATTCTGTGCGGAATGTGTTATTGTGTGGGAAATGTGTTATTGTGTGGGAAATGTGTTATTGTGTGGGAAATGTGTTATTGTGTGGGAAATGTGTTATTGTGTGGGAAATGTGTTATTGTGTGGGAAATGCGTTATTCTGTGGGAAATGTGTTATTGTGTGGGAAATGTGTTATTGTGTGGGAAATGTGTTATTGTGTAGGAAATGTGTTATTGTGTGGGAAATGTGTTGTGTGGGAAATGTGTTGTGTGGGAAATGTGTTATTGTGTGGGAAATGTGTTATTGTGTGGGAAATGTGTTATTGTGTGGGAAATGTGTTATTCTGTAACAAATGTGTCATTCTGTGACATGTGTTATTGTGTGGGGAATGTGTTATTGTGTGGGAAATTTGTTATTCTGTAACAAATGTGTGATTCTGTGACATGTTATTTTGTGACATGTGTTATTGTGTGGGGAATGTGTTATTGTGTGGGAAATGTGTTATTGTGTTGGAAATGTGTTATTGTGTGGGAAATGTGTTATTGTGTGGGAAATGTGTTATTCTGTAACAAATGTGTCATTCTGTGACATGTGTTATTCTGTGCGGAATGTGTTATTGTGTGGGAAATGTGTTATTGTGTAACAAATGTGTTATTCTGTGTGTGACATGTGTTATTGTGTGGGAAATGTGTTATTGTGTGGGAAATGTGTTATTGTGTGGGAAATGTGTTATTCTGTAACAAATGTGTATTCTGTGACATGTGTTATTCTGTG
This sequence comes from Branchipolynoe longqiensis, assembly GCA_030323885.1. NCBI lineage: Eukaryota > Metazoa > Annelida > Polychaeta > Phyllodocida > Polynoidae > Branchipolynoe > Branchipolynoe longqiensis. The sequence goes on along the minus strand of CM059194.1, from coordinate 16,437,365 downwards.
ACATGTGTTATTCTGTGGGGAATGTGTTATTGTGTGGGAAATGTGTTATTGTGTGGGAAATGTGTTATTGTGTGGGAAATGTGTTATTGTGTGGGAAATGTGTTATTGTGTGGGAAATGTGTTATTCTGTAACAAATGTTTCATTCTGTGACATGTGTTATTCTGTGACCTGTGTTATTCTGTGACATGTGTTATTCTGTGGGGAATGTGTTATTGTGTGGGAAATGTGTTATTGTGTGGGAAATGTGTTATTGTGTGGGAAATGTGTTGTTGTGTAGGAAATGCGTTATTGTGTGGGGAATGTGTTATTGTGTGGGAAATGTGTTATTGTGTGGGAAATGTGTTATTGTGTGGGAAATGTGTTATTGTGTAGGGAATGTTTTATTGTGTAGGAAATGTGTTATTGTGTGGGAAATGTGTTATTGTGTGGGAAATGTGTTATTGTGTGGGAAATGTGTTATTGTGTGGGAAATGTGTTATTGTGTGGGAAATGTGTTATTGTGTGGGAAATGTGTTATTGTGTGGGAAATGCGTTGTTGTGTGGGAAATGCATTATTGTGTGGGGAATGTGTTATTCTGTGGGGAATGTGTTATTGTGTGGGAAATGTGTTATTGTGTGGGAAATGTGTTATTGTGTGGGAAATGCGTTATTGTGTGGGAAATGCGTTATTCTGTGGGGAATGTGTTATTCTGTGGGAAATGTGTTATTGTGTGGGAAATGTGTTGTTGTGTAGGAAATGCGTTATTCTGTGGGAAATGTGTTATTGTGTGGGAAATGTGTTATTGTGTGGGAAATGTGTTATTGTGTGGGAAATGTGTTGTTGTGTGGGAAATGCGTTATTGTGTGGGGAATGTGTTATTCTGTGGCGTGGGGTTGATGAAAATGGGAAATATTGTGGCTAGAGCAGGATTCGAACCCACATGTCTTGCCATTCAGGGTATACCATACTAACCATTACACAACCTAGGCTCCATGATGCTACCACACTATCCACACCTACCTGTCTATGTGACGACTCCTTGCTTGAGAGGTCAATGCAGACTACTACAATATATCTAAAAAAAAGATGACAACAACTCAAAACTAACAGATTCTGCAACTTTAAGGTTCAGGTCCTGTAGACCACCAATGCAGATATATACCAACTGCTCCGATTTTGCAGGAAGATTTCCGATTTTGGGTACTCTCTTCCAATATTGCGATTCCATGTGCAAATCTCCTGATTTTCACTCTCAGTCTCACCCACATAAAGAAAAAGTTAGGTAATACGAACGGCAAAACCAGCTACTTACAGCATCTTAAAGACATGAGAGCAGCTCAATGTGGCAAGCAGAGCCTCGAAAATTACTCGTTGACACATGGTGGGACTTGTATGAAAAAGTATATAATATAATTATATATACATATTATATATTGTATATGTCATGATTGTCACGCCGCATGTTTCCACACAAAAACTTATCTTCCTAATAAAATGTTAAAATGTTCCTATTTTTTGGTTAGACAATATTGGCATCTCCGCTAATGGCCTGGCCATCGCGGGTAACTCCTCTTACACACTCAGTCTGTGATCACAGAAGCCCGCCTTCTGAGACGCCAGCGTGGCACAGCCGTTTTGTTGACCTCAGCAATCTTGGTTCACCACTCACGGCGTCTCCCTGACCCCGTTTTACTATAAAAAAACAAACTTGCACTGGGCGCTGTGGCCTAATCGGTAGAGTGCAGTGCAGGCCTTTCGGGCAGAAGGTCGGTTCCCGGTCGAGTCATACCAATGACTTTAAAATTGATACTTGTCGCTTCCTAGCCTGGCTCTCGGCATTAATAGGATAGGGCAAGGAATGGTTAGCTCAGTGTCAGGATAATGTGACTGAGTGGGATATCGGGTCATGGTGCTGGTGGCCTGATTTCCCAGTGGGGCAGTACTATAAAGTCACCACCATGAGTGTGCAGTCACAAGTCGGTACTCGTCCTGATATAACCTTAGATGTTGCCAGGACGTACAACTCCAACAACCAACCAACTGCAACTTGTGCAGCAGTGCACTGACCTCTCACGCAACGAACCACATAAACAGGGAGCCGTGGACAGGATGGTGAAATCAGGGAGCTTAGGTGGTGTAATGGCTAGCACACTGGCCCGGAATGCATGAGATGTGGGTTCGATTCCCGCTCTAGGCACAATATTTCCCATTTTCATCACCCCCATGACATTTGCATAATCCGATGGATGGACATTTATTTTAAAGCATTAGCTTTACACATATTTGAACTTGAAAACATGCTAAAGTAGTTTCCGTGTGCACACCAAAATGATGGACATCATAGGCTTTAATTATGTTCAATGTTGTCTGTTTGTTGCGGATTTACATCCTAGCAACACCTAAGGTCATTTCAGGACTGGTACCAAATTGTGCACTTATGGCTACTTTATAGTGCTGCCCCACTCGGAGAGCAGGCCACTGACACCATGACCTGATATCCTACTCAATCACATTATCCTGATACTAAGCTAACTAGTCCTTGCCCTTTCATAGTAATGCCAAAACCAAACTAGGTAGCGACAAGTATCATTTTTCTAAGCCTTCGGTTTCACTCGGCTAGAATTTAAAATAGCTCCTAAGTCAGTCATTGTAAACCAAAGTTACTTCAACGTAAAGGAAAGTAGATCATAACGATGAACCTAATATCTTTATATTTTTAAATGACAGAAAATCAAAACCATCGGACTATGCACATTTAACCCCAAAATCCAGCACAGACTACTTCTGTGTATTTAGTCATATCGAGGATGAAATTAAAGACCAGGGGTAACCAACCCATAACGGAGGGTTCCCGAAGCAGGACTCAGGGTTAGGCAAACTGACACTGCATATTAATCTAATTACTTATTAATATAATTACTTATCTAATTACTTATTTTGTAGACTTTAATTGGTATGCGGGTAATGCAGTACCTCAGATACCTTAGGTGCTAAAATACCTCAGGGAGTTTGACGCCCCTGCCTTGTAAAGTTGTAAACCACTGCCTTGTGGTACAAGTTCTGGTTCTTGATTGAATCAAAGGCTAAGGGAGCAAACCCTACCAGAAAACCATGTTATCGTGGCAGCATTAATAGCGGTGATGAATGGAACTCCCAACATCTCCTGACCAGCCATTGAAGGGACAAATAGTTTGCGCCTGTCTTGACATGTTCTTGCCGGTGTGAGACCTCTGTTTGCTCCCTGAGAGAGTGCCGCTAGTAACTTGCAAAAGCCAGCAGCACTTCAAGACTTTGCAAGCAACTTTTATGAAATGTACAACTGCACAAAGCGGCGGTTAAGTAATTAAAGCAGTCTTTGTCACATTGCGACTGACAGCATGATGATGATGAGACTTTAATTTAAGAATTTACCTCACACTTCAATTCATTATATAGACCATTAAAAATGTTGTGTGCAGATACCTATATACATGTAACAATTACGGTCGGAAGACCAGGGCTACGGCACTGACAAAAGCTACAATATATGAATCAAATTCATTTGCAACAACAAAAAAAGAGGGGGAAAAAAAGGAACTGAAGTTATGCATTGCCGGAAGACGCTGAAAAAAGACACTCACTGTATTCAGATAAATAAAAATGTTGACCCACAAATAATAATATATTGGTGATCGCCAACTCAAAGTAGTTCACGCTATCACTGGGATTTACAGACTGTTTGTTGGTTGACGATTTGCTAAGAACAGCCACCCCAGATTGACCGCCTATGAAGCCGGTTCTGTACGATTGTCACGTGATCTTGCGGAAGTCAAGTGACACCAGGGCCAGTTCTCACAGGCACATGGAGTGCACTGGAAGTGGGTGGGGTTGGACTGGTGTGTGAGTGGGAGGGGGAGGAGGATGTGGGTTGGTTGTTGGAGTTTTATGTCCTGGCAACATCTAAGGTCATATCACGACAGGTACCGACTTTGCGCACTCATGGTGACTTTATAGTGCTGCCCGACTGCGAGATCAGGCAGCCAGCACCTGATATCACACTCAGTCACATTATCCTGATACTGAGCTGACCAGTCCTTGCCCTATCCTAGTAATGCCGAGCGCCAGGCTAGGAAGTGACAAGTATAAATTTGTAAGTCATTGGTTTGACTCGACCAGGGTTCGAACCCACAAACTCATGGGTTCGGATCCCCCGATCTCCCATAAGAGGGGATGGACGCTCAACTCATTCGGCCACCCCGTCTGGTGCGGGCACTGGGAGCGGGGGGTGGGGGTTGGACTGGGGTGTGTGTGTGTGGGACGGGAGGGGGATGTGGGAGATGGGTGAGGGAATGGGGTAAGACTAGGTTGGGTAAAGGGATGGGGTGAGGAATACAAGACAGTCAAGATGCAACGCCACTGGCACCATAACCTCGATATCCCCACTCAGTCACATTATCCTGACACTGAACCAACTTGTTTTTGTCCAACGTGTGAAATGCATCATACAATGCCAAGCGTCATGCATACATATATATTTGTGTAAGTCTTTGGCTTCGCTTGTGCAGGGTTCGTATACTTGAAGGATGTCAAAATTACTGGGTTTTTTAAGCACTTTCCAGGTCAACTTTATCAAATTTCCTGGGACTTACCAAAGCTAAAAGTGAATGCTTTCTTTTCCAATGCTGGTAGATCGTGGGTTCGAACCCTGGTCGAGTCAAACAAATGCCTTAAAAATTTATACTTGTCACTTCGTAGCCAGGCGCTCGGCATTATTAGGACAGGGCAAGGACTGGTGTGCTCAGTGTCAGGATAATGGTTTATCAGTGGGACAGCACTATAAAGTCACCATAAGTGCGCACTGTCACAAGTCGGTACCCGACCTGATATGACCTTAGATTTTGCTAGGACGTAAAACAAAAACAAACAACAAACAAACAAACAAAATGTTTCCAATACAGCGATGCTATCACTTGGATCTCGTGGCCATGTGATTCTCGCATCACAAGATTTTTTTTAAACCACCAAAATTCATTTTAGGCATCTATATTTTATTTGACATAAAATTATCATTTTCAAGGGGTTTCCAGACCACAAGATGATTTTCAACGGTATTCAAGAACTTGAATACATTACTTTATTCTCCGGGGTTTTCCAGTCGCGCCCCAACCCTGTTTGTGGCAAAGGGATTGATCTGGACGCAAACGCTCTACCCACTCAACCAACTCGTCCCGTGTAAAAGAGAAGGGGTGGTCGCTTTTTGTGTGTGTGAGAAATAGTGTGTTGAAGATCGGGGTAAACAGATAGGATCAGTGAAGAGAATGAGAGAGAGAGGGACAGAGAGTGAGAGAGGTGGAGGGTGGGTGGGTATGTACAGTTTATGGAGATGTGATTGGAATCTGGAAGTGGTTGGAGAGATAGAGTGGCGGGGCCGGCAGAGGGCCGAGGGTGCCTTTTGCAGGCCTTGTAGAGATATGGCATTTGGAGGCAGACAAGGTATGGCCGCCAAGAGGGTTGTGTGGGTGTGTGAGAGCGGGGGTGTGGGGGTGTGGGGGTGGGAGTGGGGATGTGGGTGGTGTGTATGATGGAGTGGGTGGTGGGTGGGCGTGTGCGGGTGGGAGAGGGTCGGTGGGGAAGGCAGTACATGAAGATCTGCTACTTAGGGCGGGGCGTGGTGGGTATGTCGGATGCGGGCAGGGCGGAAGGGGGGGGGGGACAGGGGGGAGGTATGTCGGGGGACGGGGAAGGGCGGGGCGGGGCGTGGTGGGTTATCGGGGGCGGGGCGGGGCGGGGCGGGGCGGGGCGGGGCGGGGCGGGGCGGGGCGGGGCGGGGCGGGGCGGGGCGGGGCGGGACAGGGCGAAGTAGGGTTGGGCGGCGTGGGGGACATGTCTGATGGGCATGTATGCTAGTGGTATGCTGGGCGTTAAAGCAGGGGCACGGCAGGGCTGTCGGGCGGTGCGAGTATGCGGGGCGGGGTATGCGGGGGCGTGCGAGTATGCGGAGTGGTGGTGTATGCGGAGTGGTGGGTGTATGCGGAGTGGTGGGTGTATGCGGAGTGGTGGGTGTATGCGGAGTGGTGGGTTTATGCAGAGTGGTGAGTGTATGCGGGGTGGTGCGTGTATGCGGGGTGGTGCGTGTATGCGGAGTGGTGCGTGTATGCGGAGTGCTGCATGTATCCAGAGTGGTGCGTGTATGCGGAGTGGTGAGTGTATGCGGAGTGGTGTGTGCATGTGGAGTGGTGCGTGTATGCGGAGTGGTGCATGCATGTGGAGTGGTGCATGCCTGCGGGGTGGTGCGTGTATGCGGAGTGGTGAGTGTATGCGGAGTGGTGAGTGCATGCAGATAGGTGCGTGTATGCTGGGTGGTGAGTGTATGTGGAGGGGTGTGTGTATGTGGAGTGGTGCGTGTATGCGGAGTGGTGTGTGTATGTGGAGTGGTGCATGTATGTGGAGTGGTGTGTGCATGTGGAGTGGTGTGTATGCAGAGTGGTGTGTGTATGTGGAGTGGTGTGTATGCAGAGTGGTGTGTATGCAGAGTGGTGTGTGTATGCGGAGTGGTGTGTGTATGTGGAGTGGTGCGTGTATGCAGAGTGGTGTGTGTATGTGGAGTGGTGTGTGTATGCAGAGTGGTGTGTGTATGCAGAGTGGTGTGTGTATGTGGAGTGGTATGTGTATGCAGAGTGGTGTGTGTATGTGGAGTGGTGAGTGTATGCGGAGTGGTGTGTGTATGCAGAGTGGTGTGTATGTGGAGTGGTGTGTATGCAGAGTGGTGAGTGTATGCAGAGCGGTGAGTGTATGTGGAGTGGTGTGTGTATGTGGAGTGGTGCGTGTATGCTGGGTGGTGAGTGTATGTGGAGTGGTGTGTGTATGCGGAGTGGTGAGTGTATGCAGGGTGTTGCATGTATGCGGAGTGGTGCGTGTATGCAGAGTGGTGCGTGTATGCAGAGTGGTGTGTGTATCCAGAGTGGTGCGTGTATGCGGAGTGGTGAGTGTATGTGGAGTGGTGTGTGTATGCAGAGTGGTGCGTGTATGCAGAGTGGTGCGTGTATGCGGAGTGGTGCATGTATGCAGAGTGGTGCGTGTATGCAGAGTGGTGCATGTATGTGGAGTGGTGCGTGTATGCAGAGTGGTGCGTGTATGCGGAGTGGTGCGTGTATGTGGAGTGGTGCGTGTATGCAGAGTGGTGCGTGTATGCGGAGTGGTGCATGTATGTGGAGTGGTGCGTGTATGCAGAGTGGTGCATGTATGCGGAGTGGTGCGTGTATGTGGAGTGGTGCGTGTATGTGTGTGTGGGGGGGGCGGGGGGATGTGCGAGGGAGGTGAAGGGGGACGCTGCGGTGGATACAGAGAAGCTGGAGTATGTTTGAGATGGAATCGACTGCACGGGGACTTCCGGGTGAGGATGTGTGTGTGTGGGAGGAGGTGGGAGGGGGGAGGGGGAGGGGAGGGGGAGGGGAAGGGGAGGGGCTGGAGAGGGAGGACAGATCATGGAGGAGGGAAGAGGGGGGAGGGGGGAGTAGCCGGAGGGAGAAGGAAGGAGGGAAGACGGGGGAGGAGGGCGAGGGGGGGGGGGGGGAGGGGTGTGTATTGGGAGGTTATAAACACAGGGGCGCCCAGAGGCTAGTCACGATAGGATTGCTCTCATCTTAACCGACGCCACTTGAAAAGCCCTTCACTCATGCGCGGACAGCAAAAGGCGAGTGTCAGCCTTCTGCTGGCTCATTTAGGCTGTAGCCGGCAGCAACACAACACATACCTCCACACCCATACACCCACACGCCAGCAATCCCTAACTCTCCTGGGCCAGGAGCCAGGCCGTGCAACCCCCGCAACTGCCACCGCTTTAAGTCAATACAGCACCGGGTGTGGGATTGGCTTTACTTACAGCGTGGTCAGTGTGGGAAGGGCTTACAGTAAGTTACACTGTTACAGCATGCTGAGGTTGGTTGGTTGGTTGGTTGGTTGTTGGAATTTTACGTCCTGGCAACATCTAAGGTCATATCAGGATGGGTACCGACTTGTGACAAAGCGCACTCATGGTGAGTTAATAGTGCTGCCCCACTGGGACTGTTGGAGATCAAGCCATTGGCAACATGACCCGATATCCCACAGTCACATTACCCTGACACTGTGCTAACCAGTCCTAGGATTTCAAGTATTTTATGATCGCATAGTTTAATGATATTTCCATTTCATTAATCTGGGTTATTAAAAAAAAGACATTAAAATACACATATGACTTGTACTGCTACAGGAATGTGACGTCATCGCTCCTAGCACTCCCAGCCAAGACGTGGATTACTGGGGTCGATTCGTTTTGCACACGGCCCGTGTATTTTTAGACTCCACTCGCGGTGTTCTATTTGAAATCCTAACGACCCGGGTGACCCGAGTCGTCATAATCGAATGAGCTGAGTCAATAAGTTGCCTCTCTGCGCATGCTGCCACACTGCCACTGTGACAGAGTGAAGGGGGGGGGGGTGGCTGCACGACTTCAGGAAGGCACCTTCTGTAGCACTAGTGTTTAGTATTATTGTAGTAGGGTTGGTTGGCACAATGTTAGAGTCCTATGTCCTGGAAACATCTGTGGTCATATCAGGATGGGTACCGATTTGTGGCAGTGCACTGGTTGCCCACTCTGCTGAAGAGATCCAGAAAATAGGGGACGCTTTCTCCGATGCATCAAAGAAGTTTGGCCTGAAGATTAACTTCAAGAAGACGGAGGTGCTGTACCAACCCAACTCTACAAGAAACCGAGAGGAGGACATCATGGTTGACGGAAACAAGCTGAACTCTGTTCCGGAATTCACCTACCTCGGAAGCACTATATCAAGTGATGGACGCATTGATGCTGAAATACAGAGGAGGATGGCCAGGGCTAGCGCATCTTGCGGCCGACTATGCCAGAGACTCTGGAACAACCACCATGTGTCCATGCGGGTCAAAGGGTAGATCTACCGTGCAATCATGCTATCCACCCTACTATATGGAGCCAAGGCCTAGACAGTGTACAGACAGGTGAAAAAGCTGCATGCCTTCATGATGCGACATCTGCGTTCGATCATGTGACTAACCTGGAAGGACAAAGTGACAAATAAGGAAATACTTGAACGGACAGGGCTGCCCTCTAAGGAAGATCTTCTGATCAAAAAGAATCTCCTGTGGACTGGACACCTCATGAGGATGTCATCAGACAGGCTACCAAAGCAGATCCTCTACTCTCAACTGTCTTCTGGTTACAGAAAGAGGAGGGCGCCCTCATCTCCGGTTCAAGGATACCATCAAGAGAAACCTGAAGCTGAGAGACATTAAGACCGACTCATGGATATCACTCTCACAGCAGAAAGCTAAATGGAGAGTGACAGTCAAGTAATGAAAGCAGTATTAGTCGCATCACGACCGACAGTGCACACTCATGGTAACTTTATAGTGCTGCCCCACTGGTAGACCAGGCCACCAGGACTAGGACCTGATAATCCCAATCCGTCACATTATCCTGACACTGAGCCAACCAGTCCTTGTCCTCTCCTAATAATGCCGAGCGCCTGGCTAGGAAGTGACAAGTATTCATTTTTATGTGATTGGTTTGACTCGACCAGAGCTAGACGAATCCCACGATCTACCATAACGGGAAATGAAGGCTCAACTCATTTGGTCATCCCGTCTGGTCATTGTAGTAGGGAGAGGGGTTGGAGGGGAATGTGTTGCAACAAATTTGTGTGCACACCATGCCTACAGTGGAATTTGAATCCACAGGTCTGATATTTAACGGCGAGGGTCCTAACCACTAGGTTATCTAGATTCCCGATGCATGTATATAAATATAATAGTTTGCAGTGCACTGACCTCTCAGGCATGGAGTTGCATAGATTGATAGGCATGGGTAGGGTGGTGACATCAGGAAGCCTAGGTGGTGTAATGGTTAGCACACTGGCCCAGAATGCAAGAGATGTGGGTTTGATTCCCGCTCTAGGTGAAATATTTCCCATTTTCCTCATCCATATGACACTGGTGCTGTGACCAGGATCCTGTGCAAGCTATGCGCTGTATGGTTGTTGAACCTACCCTGTGTATGAATATATGTAATTGCATTGCATGTAATTGTGAGCGTTAAATGAGCATTTAAAATACCTACAATTCCAGGGGGACGAGTGTAGTAGTCTGTACTGACCTCTCAGGCAAGAAGCCGCATAGACAGGTAGGCATGGATAGGGTGGTGACATCACGAAGCATAGGTGGTATAATGGTTAGTAGTTCACTAGCCCGGAATGCAAGAGATGTGGGTTCGATTCCTGCTATAGGCATAACATTTGCAATTTTCATCACCGCCACACACATATAATATATATATCCTCCTGTGAATGTTCACCAATGCAGGCGGTGTCCTGCTGTGAGGATACACTAATGCAGGTGGTGTGCTGCTGTGAGGATACACTAATGCAGGTGGTGTCCTGCTGTGAGGATACACTAATGCAGGTGGTGTCCTGCTGTGAGGATACACTAATGCAGGTGGTGTCCTGCTGTGAGGATACACTAATGCAGGTGGTGTCCTGCTGTGAGGATACACTGATGCAGGTGGTGTCCTGCTGTGAGAATACACTACTGCAGGTATTGTCCTGCTGCTAGGATCCACTAATGACTGGGCATGGTCCATTAGAGGGTCCCTCCCCACGACAACAAGGCGAAGTGGGTTGGGGAAACCCCCACCCTCACCCCCACCTCAACCACCACCTACACCCACCTCTCAGCCTCCTCCCCCCTCCCTCTCCACGAAGGCTATGCATAGCACGATGTTGGTATGGGCGCCCAATTATCTGCCAGGCAGGGTGATTCATTACACGATTGCTGATTTTAAGACCGCTGGACCAGAATCATGAGCAAAATAGTAAACATGTTTGCTTGACACCGAACAGCTCTAGCCCCCCCCCCCCCTGTCCCCCGCCCCCCTTCGCAATACTGCCGTTATTGGAATGTGACTGGAATTGTTCCAATACAGGAAGTTGTGATGGTTAAATATGAACAATGACGTCAGTTCTGAGGCCGGCTTGCTGGTTCCGGCAACAATCGACACAGGAGAGTGTGAATAAGAGGCACTTTTCTGCATTACTGCATGGTATCTCAGTGTGGAAACACTATAAAGCTCTCATCAGCATGTCCCTTGTGAATCAATCAATCAATCAACCATTGACCTCTACCAGCAGCCCAGATTGGATGGGGTGATGGAATCGGTAAGAGCATTGGCTGACGTCCCATGCGGGGCATTGTGATCTCGTCCAGATAGGGCCTTATATGTTGCCAGGACGTAAAACTCCATCAAACAACAAACACACTGGTTTGCTAAAAAAAATCAGTATAATCTGATGGAGTTGGATCTTGGGTCATGGTGCAAATGGCCCAGTCTCCCAGTGGGGCAGCACTATAAAATCATCATGAGTGTGCATCCTGATATGATCTTAGATGTTGACTGGTTAGCTCAGTGCCAGGATAATGTGACTGAGTGGGATATCAGGTCATGGTGCCGGCGGCCCGATTTCCCAGTGGGGCAGCACTATGAAGTCGCCATGTGTGCGCACTGTCACAAGTCGGTACCCATCCTGATATGAATTCAGGAGTTAGATGTTGCTAGGACATAAAACAACAACCAGCAACAACAACTCTTAGATGTCGCTAGGACACACAATCCAAACAAAACAAACCACCAGCCTTCATAAATATTGATACACTTCTCTAACAGAATGCTCCATGGTGAGATTCCACCACCCCCACCCCATTGTTTTCAAGACACATCAAACACTCCCAGTTCTCACAAGCGTACAGGTAGAGACCGATACACCTTGTCTTTTAACACGTGGGTGGTGGCGGTGGTGGTGGTGGTGGTGGTGGGGTCGTTAAAAGCAGCTGGCACACTCAGGCAGTCGGTGCCATGACAACAGGACATGTGAGTCTTCCCCTCTTTTCTTCCCCTTTCCCTCCCACATACACACACTTACACCCAATCACACTTTTTTGTTCTTTCTTTTTTTGTTTCATGCTGTGTTTATACTGTCCATAGCATGCAAGCTCGAGTGCTCGGGCTTGTTTTCAATGCTGGCCAGTTTTAGTAGTGGCTTAATCTTATCACACAGTAGGAGGTGATGTTTTTGTTTCTCAGACAGTAGCAGGTACATGGTGATTATTTAGTATCTGTAGATGTTTGAGCTTGTTTTGTGTTGGGTTGGCTATCTAAGGTTGATCTGAAATAGGGAAGCACTGCCAGGTAGCTGTTGGCAGTTAAGCTTGTTCTTGGCTCGTAGATGTTTGAGCTTGTTTTGTGTTGGGTTTGGCTATCCAAGGTCGATCCGAAATAGGGAAGGACCGTTAGATAGCTAAAGGTTTTAGTTCTAAGTGTAGGTGTTATTGGTTTTATTTTCTGCTCACCCTTGTGGTCAGTGCGAATAGTATATTAGTTTTTTAGTTTTTTGGTTTTTGTTTTACTACTACTTATGAAATAGCCTACTCTACATGTATAGGCTTGTACGTAGTTTGTAGCTGTTCGTTATCTATTGAGGGTGGTCCAGATTACCCCCTTGGGGCAGCCCAGTTTGTGGGTCTCCCTTTTTTCTTATATATATATTGTTGTATATTTTCAGATCGGGAGTCTTACATACACTTACACACACTTACACACACTCACACACTTACACACAAGCACACACTTACACACACACTTATACACACATACACACATTTACACACAAGCACACTTACACACGATCACACAATTAGACACATTTACACACACTTAGACACACACTCTTACACTCACCCACACGCCAGCACACTTACATCCATTTACACAATCTTACACACACCTAGAAATACACACGCTTACACACACCTACACACAATCACACACTTACACACACATACTCAATACTTATACACACTTACACACACTTACACACACGCATACACACACTTACACACACTTACACAAACCACACAATACTGCTTCTCACTCTTTTGCTCAAAGCAATACCCACCTGCAACGCCATATATAACATTCAGAAATGGTAGAGCGCAGTGCTCCCGTGAGGGAGATCGGGAGTTCGATTCCCGGTCGAGTAAAACCAATAACTTATATCAAATTGATACTTGTTGATTCCTAGCTTGGCACTCAGCATTAATAGAATAGGGCAAGGATTAGTTAGCTCAGTGTCAGGATAATGTGACTGAGTGGGATATTAGGTGCATTGCCGGTGTCATGACCCAATATTCCACTCATCCCCATTATCCTGATATTGAACTAACCAGTAAACCAGTAATGCTGAGCAGCAGGCTAGGTAACTACAAGTAACAATTTTGATATCAGAATTTTGTTTTACTTGGCTGAGGTTCAAATACATGACCTCCCACACAAGAAGCCCACCAACACTCTTACTGGTTCGGCCATCCCGTCTGGCAGAAGGACTGGGGAATGTATCGGTGTATGTTGTTTCCGGGTGTGACCAGCCGGGATGGCCAAATGAGTTAGACGTCCATCTCCCGTTTTGGTAGATCATGGGTTAGAAACCTGGTCGAGTCAAAGCAATGATTTAAAAATTGACATTTCTCACTTCCTAGCCAGGCAATCGGCATTATTAGGATAGGACAAGGACTGGTTGGCTCAGTGTAAAGATAATGTGACTGAGTCGGTCACATTGCTGGTGACCTGATTTCCCAGTGGGACAACACTATAAAGTCGCAATGAGTGCACACTATCACAAGTCGGTACCCATCTTGAGATGACCTTAGATGTTGCCAGGACGTAAAACTCCAACAACCAACCAGCCTATATAACATTCATGGCTGTACAAAGCGGTTCTGGCCTGCCACTAGCCTTCTCCTCCTGCACATCGGTATCCATTATATGTGCACAGAGGGAATGACGCATGGGGAAAGGTTGGTTGGTGGTTGGAGTTTTAAGACCCTGCAACATCTAAGGTCATATCAGGACGGGTACTTACTTGTGACAGTGCACACTCATGGTGACTTGATAGTGCTGTCCCACTGGGAGACCAGGCTGCCAGCACCATGACCTGATATTCCATTCAGTCACATTAGCCTGACACTGACTGAGCCAACCAGTCCTTGCCCTATCCTAATAATGCCAAGCACCTGGCTAGGAAGTGACAAGTATACATTTTTAAAACAGTGGTTTGATTCAACCAGGGTTCGAAGCTGTGGGTTCGAATCCCACGATCCCACGATCAACTCCTTCGGCCATCCCATCTTGCATCGAGGAAGACAACATGGCTCACAAGGTGAATGGCATAACAAGGAGACTAGCAACGCAGTGGACTGTGTGTGACACTGTCACACACACAGTCCGCACATCCAGAAACAACAGACACTGACACATTCCTCAGTGCTTCCACCCGACGGGATGGCCCAACTAGTAAGAGCATTAGTTGGCTTCTTGTGTGGGAGGTCGTGTATTTGAACCTCGGCCGATTCAAACCAATGACTTACAAGATTGATACTTGTCGTTACCTAGCCTGGCACTTCGCATTACTAGTATATTGGTTAGCTCAGTATCAGGATAATGCGATTTAGTGAGTAGGATATTGGGTCATGACACCAGCAATGCATTATTTTCAGTAAGACAGCATTATAAAGTCACAATGAAGGTGCACTGCCACAACTTGGTACCCGTCCTGATCTGTGATTGTGTAGCTTTACCTCTGGTTGGGGATTGATCCCACGACCTGGAGATCACTTCTCTGACATGGAAAGCGGACGCTCTAATCACTGAGGCAATCAATACAGTCCTGTCGTGGCTGGAAGAAGAAGGTAATCTCCGAAATCATCAGCACGGTCACCTGAGTCTGTTTTCTATGATGCCACCACCACCATCAACCATACCACTCCCACCATCACCACACGCATCACCACCACCACTAGTACCGCCGCCACCATTAGAACCATCACCACCACTATCAACAACCACCACTACCACTATCACCACCAATACCACCATCACTAATACCATCAATATCACCATCAATTCAAACACAAACACCAACACATTCACCATCACAATTGCCATCAACATGACGATTATCACTATCAACACTACCACTAAACCTATCACCACCACTATAACCACCAACACCACCACAACCACTACCACCCATAACAACCCCCATCGCTATCACCACAATCGCAACTATCAATATCACTACCATCATCATGCCACCACAACCACAACCACCACCACTACAAGCAGCCATCACCACCACCACCACCACCACCACCAACACCACCACAACCAACACCACAACCAACACCACAACAACAACCACCACCACCACAAGCAGCCATCACCACCACCAACACCATCACCACCAACACCAAAACCGCCACCACCACCATCATCACCACCACCACAACCACCACTACAACCACCACCCCCACTCCACAAGCAACCACTACCACCACCACAACCACCACCAACACCACCAACACAACCACTGCCATCACCACCACAACAACCACACGAAAACTAAATAGCAGCCACGAATCCACGAAGCCACTAACCAAACCCTTATTGTGCACCAAAGACGTCGTCAATAAATAACAACAACAACAACAACATTCCCCGGGCTATCTTGAGCGCCTATAGAATGGCCGTTCGCCGGCACGCTCAACAGACTGTTTATCCGGGGAGAATCCAGTGCGCTTCAGTCCCGTCCCATTTTGATGAAGGCAGGTGACGAATTGCATGCCGGGTTGGTTGGTTGCTTGTTGGAGTTTTACATCCTGGCACCATCTAGGATCATATCAGGATGGGTGCTGACTTGTGACAGTGCGCACTCATGGAGACATTATAGTGCTGGTCCACTGGGAGACCAGGCCACCAGCACCATGACTTGATATCCCACTCAGTCACATTTTCCTGACACTGAGCCATCCAGTCCTTGCCCCATCTTAATAATGCCGAGCACCTGACTAGGAAGCGACAAGTATCAATTTGTAAGTCATTGGTTTGACTCAACCAGGGTTCAACGATCTACCAAATGGGAGACGGACGCTCAACTCATCCAGCCATCCCGTCTGGTCCCTGCATGCCCGGATTCGCCCAGGACTATTGTGGGAACCTGGTCTAGCCCAGTCTGATTCCTGCCGCCCATACCCCCCCCCCCTCATTTTCCCAGCAATAATATACCAGGACAAACCTGACTCGCCGGACGTGGTGGCCTAATCGGTAGAGCGCAGGCTTCCAGTGCGGAAGGTCGGGAGTTCGAATCCCAACGAATCTAACCAATGACTTACACAATTGATACTCGTTGCTACTTAGCCTGGCGCTTGGCATTACTAGGAGAGGGCAAGGACTGGTTAACTGAGTATCAGGATAATGTGGCTGAGTGGGATATTGATCGGGTCATGGTGCTGATGGCCTGATTTCCCAGTGGGGCAGAACTATAAAGTCACCATAAGTGCGCACTGTCACAAGTCGGTACCCGTTCTGATATAACCCTCGATGTTGCTAGGACGTAAAACCCCAACAAACAAACTGTCCCTGACCATTTCCCAAACATGCGCCTTAACATCGCCAAATATGCAGCACTCGGCCTTGGACTTCGTGCTGTTATTAATCGCACCCCCCCCCCCCCCGTTTACCACGCTCCTGGCGGGACTGACCTCTAAGTGCATACGGACGGGCTATCATGGCGTCTTCAGATTGGACCCGCCTCAGCCTTACCCCCTGATGTCTCCTTTGTGACGTCACATGACGTCACGTGATCAGAATATTGATTTGGCATACTTCACCGCCATCCACCAGGACGCCGGTGTAAATGGATAATATTGTCCGCGGAATAGTTCTGCCTCCTTCTCCACCCTCCGTCCTGCAACCCTCTTTGACCCGATAGATCAAGAATAAGCTATTTAAAAGGAAAGGCGAGTACTTTTTTTTTTAAACCCGATAATAGATGACGTTCCATCAGCCCTCTCGTTCCAATCCCAGGGCTTGGCGCGGTGGCCGCATCGGTAGAGCGCGGGCCTCGCATGTGCGAGTTTGAGAGTTTGGGAGTTTGGTTTCCGGTCGAGTCAAACCAATGACTTATAATAAAATTTATACTTCTCACTTCCTAGCCTGGCACTCAGCATTATTATGATAGTGCAAGGACTGGTTAGGACAGTGCCAGGATAATGTGACTGAGTGGGATATTGGGTCATGGTGCCAGTGGCCTGATTTCCCAGTGAGGCAGTACTATAAAGCCACCATGAGTGTGCACTATCACAAGTCGGTACCCGTCCTGATATTACCTTAGATGTTTCCAGGATATAAAACTCCAACAACCAACCAATCTCAGACCAGTCTTGAGCGTTAATGGTTCTTGCATTGTGGGTAGTATATATTTGTATGCGCGATAATACAGTCGCAACAAGGACAGGGGAAGACTCTCCAAGGATAGTCTGTACTGATAGATCAGTCGAATGGAGTTACGATAGTGTGAGGAGAGTAGTGGGTGAAACTTGACTTGTGGGAATTTCCCGTGATTGGTCATTCTGGCATATTTCTTTGGAGGAAACCCGCTGCCACTATATATGCTACTCTTTCTGATAAGCGGCAAGGGGTCATTTATATATACTTTCACACAGACAGGACAACGCATACCACAGTGTGAATGTGAAATACCTGCATTTTCGCGGAAATTCGATGTCGACTTTCCTTCTTTGAATAAGAATAATTATTTTAGACTTCATAGTGCTGCCCCACTGGGAGATCAGGTTGCCAGCACCATGACTCGATATCCCACTCAGTCACATTATCCTGATACTGAACCAACCAGTCCTTGCCCTATCCTAATAATGCCGAGCGCCTGGCTAGGTAGCAACAAGTATCAATTTTATAAGTCATTGGTTTGACTCGGCTGGGATTCGAACTCCCAACCTTCCGCTCGGGAGGTCTGCGCTGTACCGACTCCGGTTGCCAGGGACAGCGATTTGCTTTAAAGAAAATAACTGCAACAATTTCGACCCCTTTGAAAGCACTCCATCCGTACACTCGGACTATTTACAAATGTCTATATAGTATAAGTTAAAGTCCATGGCAAAATCGTGTCTTTCGTTCATAAGAAAGCTCAGTTAAATTGTCCAACAATAATTGTTATCCGAGGAGTATCTGTCGCTAAAAATCAGTGGCCGATTTAGTTTTTGTTATTGTTACATTCATTGATTAGGAAGGGTAAATTTCAATCACAGACAACTGGGCCCATATGCATGACGCGGGGGTAGCGCTCTACCTCTCAGGGTAGTGGGGATTTCCGGGGTAGTGGCGAAAAGTTGCTATGCATGTGTCCGGGGTAAGGCTACCCCGGGGGGGGGGGGGGGGGGGGGGGGGTAAAAGTTGGGTAAGCTACCCCTACCCAGTAGCAGGTATAAGGCCAGGGGTAGGGACCGACTCGGGCCAAATCTATTGAATGCGATCATATTTAACAGAATTACATACGCAATAAGTGAAATTTGATCAATTTAACCCTAAATTTGAACCTTTATTAAGGCTACCGCCACATTGACGGCGATATTAATAGTGTCGAATCGACGAATGTAAAGTAAACAAATCGCCGCCGCCGCCTCGACGTCGCATTCCATATACCCCTGTCACACTACGACGTTTGTCTCCAACGTGCGGTGACGTGTGTCCTTTTTTGGCGAAATGTCTCTGTCTGTGTCTGTGTCTGTGTCTGTGTCTGTGTCTGTCTGTCTGAGTCTCTGTGTCTGTGTCTCTGTATGTGTCTCTGTCTGTGTCTCTCTGTGTCTGTGTCTCTGTGTCTGTGTCTCTCTGTCTGTGTCTGTGTCTCTGTCTGTGTCTCTGTCTGTGTCTCTGTGTCTGTGTCTCTCTCTGTGTCTCTGTGTCTGTCTCTGTATGTGTCTCTGTGTCTCTGTCTGTGTCTCTGACTGTGTCTCCATGTCTGTGTCTCTGTGTCTGTCTCTGTATGTGTCTCTGTATGTGTCTGTCTGTGTCTCTGACTGTGTGTCTGTGTCTGTGTCTCTGTGTCTGTCTCTGTATGTGTCTCTGTATGTGTCTCTGTCTGTGTCTCTGTCTGTGTCTCCGTGTCTGTGTCTCTGTCTGTGTCTCTGTGTCTGTCTCTGTATGTGTATCTGACTGTGTCTCTGTCTGTGTCTCTGTCTGTGTCTCTGTCTGTGTGTCTGTGTCTCTGTCTGTGTCTCTGTGTCTGTCTCTGTATGTGTCTCTGTCTGTGTCTGTGTGTGTGTGTCTCTGTGTCTCTGAGTGTCTGTGTCTCTGGCTGTGTCTCTGTCTGTGTATCTGTCTGTGTCTGTTTCTCTGTCTGTGTATGTGTCTGTGTCTATGCATGTGTCTCTGTGTGTGTCTCTGTGTCTCTTTGTCTGTGGGTGTGTCTCTGTGTCTCAGAGAGAGAGACAGAGGCACAGACACAGACAGACGGAGACACAGACAGAGACACAGACAGAGACACATACAGAGACACATACAGAGACAGACTCAGAGACACAGACAGAGACACAGACAGAGACACAGACAGAGACAGAGACACAGACAGAGACACAGACACGGAGACACAGACAGAGACACAGACAGAGACAGACACAGAGAGAGACACAGAAAGAGACATAGACAGAGACAGACACAGAGACACAGACACGGAGACACAGACAGAGACACAGACACGGAGACACAGACACAGAGACACAGACAGAGACACATACAGAGACAGACCCACAGACACAGAGAGAGACACAGACACAGAGACAGAGACACAGAAACAGAGATACAGACGGAGACACATACATAGACAGACACACAGACACAGACACAGAAACACAGACACAGACACAGACACAGAGACACAGACCCAGAGACACAGACAGAGACACAGACACAGACAGAGACAGATACAGAGACACACATACACAGACACATACAGAGCCAGACACAGAGACACAGAGAGAGACACAGACACAGAGACACAGACAGAGACACAGACACAGAGACACAGACAGAAATACATACAGAGACACATACAGAGACAGACACAGAGACACAGACACAGACAGAGACACAGACAGAGACACAGACACAGACAGAGACACAGACAGAGACACAGACTCGACGCTTTAATTTTATTTTCAACGCTGACGGGCCGCCGGTAAGAAATGTCGTAGTGTGACAGGGCCATTACTGGCGACGGCGGCGGTTTGTTTACTGTACGGTCGTCGATTCGAAAATATTAATATTAATATCGCCGCCGTTGCGGCACCAGCATTAATATTGCTTCGAATTTAGGGTTAATTTCATGAAATATCACTTATTGCGTATGTAATTCTGTTAAATATGATCGCATTCAATAGATTTTAGCTTAATATTTGCCTACAAACGCAGAGGGATTTCCCAAATCTATAAATAACTACGAGGGTAGCTACCTCCTCGCCGCTTTGTCTTCATGCATACCCCATGACCCATTTCTTACCCAAGGCGATAGCTACCCCAAACTCAGTCCTTACCCCCGGGGGCGATAACTTACTCGTCATGCATACGGCCCCTGGTCTCCCTCATTCCATGGCTTCTTGCCCTATCCTAGTAATGCCAAGTGCCAGGCTATATAGCGACAAGTATACATATTTTAAAAAGTCATTGGCTAGATTCACCCAGGGATTTGACTCCCAATATCTACTACACAGGAAGCGGGGACTCAACTCATTCGGCCAAATAGAAGCACGCAATTAAATCCCATCCTTGGCAACTGTTTCCCAGGTTTCAGTTTTGAGATTACATTTCTTCAGGTTGAATTTATGGCAGTCCTTAAACCTTATTATTCCGAACACCTTGATTTCTGTGTCTTTTTACAAGGTCACAGTAGAACTACTACTAGTTCACAATAGTAAATGTACTAATGGAGCGGGACGTAGCTCAGGTGGTAGAGTGTCCATGGTGTGAAGGTGTCGGTCATCCAATCAATCCTGCTCAGTGGACCCATTTGCAGTTTGGGTTATTTTCCATTCCAACCAGTGGTCCACAACTGGTTAATCAAAGGCTGTGGTATGTGATGTCCTGTCTGTGCAAAAGTAAATATAAAAGACCCCTTTCCGCTTATCAGAAAGAGTAGCCTATGTGGCGGCAGCGGGTTTCCTCCAAAGAAATATATCAGAATGACCATACGTTTGAAGTTCAATAGCCGATGATAGGACAATCAATGTGCTCTAGAGGTGTCCTTAAATAAAACAAGATAATAATAATAATGACAATAATAATACAAATAATAATAAACACTGGGGCAGAGCCTAATTACAAAACACCCTCGGGAATTCTCCAATGCCAAAGACATGCTGAGATGATTAATGCCCACTACCTATTCTTTAACCTCATTAACCTCGAGGGGCATCATTTTTCTTTTAGAGGGGGCGGGGGGGGGGGAGAGGTGGGTAGCTGCCACTTTAAATTACCACCAAGGTCCTAATGATTGTCTGTTGAAGTTTTACGTCCTGGCAACATCTATGGTAAATCAGGACGGGTACCGACTTGTGACATTGCACACTCATGGCGACTTTATAGTACTGCGCCACTGGGAGACGAGGCTGCCAGCACTATGACCTGATATCCCACTCAGTCACATTATCCTGACATTCAGCCAAGCAGTCCTTGCCCTATCCAAATAATGCCGAGACCCTGGCTAGGTAGCGACAAGTATCAATTTAAAACTAATTGGTTTGACTCGACCAGGGTTTGAATGCATGGTTAGGAATCCCACGATTTACCAAAACGGTAGACGGACGCTCAACTCATTTGGCCACCCAGTCTGGTGGGCCCAATGAGGGTTGATGAGGGTTGATGAAGTAATAAACTAATATTGGGGTGTCTGAGGCGGGACTAGACAGGGAGGGACAAGAGCTTGAGTAGGAGTGGCACTGTCTTCAAGACTAGACATAAAAGGACAGGAGCTGGAGTATGAGTGGCACTGTCTTCAAGACTAGACAGGGAAAATGACAGGAGCTGGAGTATGAGTGGCACTGTCTTCAAGACTAGACAGGGAAAAGGACAAGAGCTGGAGTAGGAGTGGCACTGTCTTCAAGACTAGACAGGGAAAAGGACAGGAGCTGGAGTAGGAGTGGCACTGTCTTCAAGACTAGACAGGGAAAAGGACAGGAGCTGGAGTAGGAGTGGCACTGTCTTCAAGACTAGACATAAAAGGACAGGAGCTGGAGTAGGAGTGACACTGTCTTCAAGACTAGACAGGGAAAAGGACAGGAGCTGGAGTAGGAGTGGCACTGTCTTCAAGACTAGACAGGGAAAAGGACAGGAGCTGGAGTAGGAGTGGCACTGTCTTCAAGACTAGACAGGGAAAAGGACAGGAGCTGGGGTAGGAGTGGCACTGTCTTCAGGGCTAGACAGGGAAAAGGACAGAAGCTGGAGTAGGAGTGGCACTGTCTTCAAGGCTAGACAGGGAAAAGGACAGAAGCTGGAGTATGAGTGGCGCTGTCTTCAAGACTAGACAGGGAAAAGGAGAGGAGCTGGAGTAGGAGTGGCACTGTCTTCAAGAGGTTGAGGCTTGGTTCCATGTAAATGTAATTGAACCGACCCAGCCTAGGTTTGAAGCCCACGGTCTCACCCTCACGGTGTAATCCAATCAAGTTGCAGTGTCTGCTCAGCGCGCCGTGTTACTAACACATTGCTGCACCGGACTCCCCAACATTCCCACCCTCAAACCGCGGGGTTTTCCCCACCCAGACCTACATCCATAACCACCATTAGCCCCCCACCCATACACAGAGCCCTTGTGACCCCCCGACCACAACTGGGCTGCCAACCGATAAGACCTCACGGGATCGACCTCATTCACCCCCGCCCGCTCCACACAAGTGCCCCCATCACTGCTTCCCCACCAAGACCCATAGCGCCTAACACCCCCCCCCCCTCCTCAGTTCATCCCCCGCCCCCCTATCCCGCCATTATATCCCCGCCCCCGAACTTAGCAGCGCGGTCTCACCTCACCTCCTACTCTATCCACCCACTCCTATCCCCCCACCCACTTCTATCACCACCCCAGCCACTCCTATCCCCGCCCCACCCACTCCTATCGCCGGCCCACCCACTCCTATTCCAACACAACACACTTCTCTGCCCCCCCCCACCAACTTCTATCCCCGCCACAAACTTCTATCCCCGCCCCACCAACTTCTATCCCCGCCCCGCCCCACTTATATCCCGCCCTACCAACTTCTATCCCCGCCCCACCAACTTATATCGCTGCCCCACAATTCTATCCCCAACCTCCCCACTATTATTCCTGTCCAATCCACTCACGATTATCCCAGCCCCATCAGCTGACCAATATCCCTGTCCTACCATCCACCATTATCCCTGTCCATCCACTCACCAGTATTCCATCCCCACCCACTCACCATTATCCTTGCCCCACCACCGACCATTATCACTCCATATGCACCCACCATTATCCCTGTCCTACCACCCACCACTGTCCACCCATCACTTCCCATTATCCCTGCACCACCACCCACCATTATCCCTGCCCAACCACTATCCACCCACCACTTCCCATTATCACTGCCCCACCACCCACCATTATCCCAGCCCCACCACCCACCACTATCCACCCACCACTTCCCTTTATCCCTGCCCACCACCCATCAGTATCCATGTCCCACCACCTACCACTATCCACCCACCTCTTCCCATTATCCCTGCCCACCACCAACCATTATCCCTGCCCCACCACCCACCAACCACCACTTCCCATTATCCTTGCCCCACCACACACCACTATCCAACCACCACTTCCCATTATCCCTGCCCACCACCCACCCTTATCCCTGTCACACTACCCACCACTATCCAACCACCACTTCCCATTATCCCTGCCCACCACCCACTAGTATCCCTGTCCAACCACCCACTATTATCCACACACCACTTCCCATTATCCGTGCCCAACCACCCATCATTATCCCTGTCCCACCACTATCCAACCACCACTCCTCATTGTCCATGCCCCACCAGCCACCATTATCCCTGTCCCACGACCCACCATTATCTCTGTCCCACCATCTACCACTATCCAACCACCACTTCCCATTATCCCTGCCTCATCCGCCCACCAGTATCCCTGTCCCATCCACCCACCTCTATCCCTGCCCCATTCACACAGTATTATCCCTGCCATTATCCCCCCATTATCCCTCACCCCATTATCCCTTCCCCACCCTACCCCAAACCCAAGACCCTATAACACTAAGACGGCTCACTGAACCTGTACTGTGTAATCAAAATGATCAGACCCACCACTTGGTGCGCTGGCTGTTCTCTTGGTTAAACAGGTGATATATTATATGTATAAATATATATATGAATGTGAAAGATGTGTGATGATGGTGATGATGCTGATGATGCTGATGATGATGTGTATTTCTTCATAGCAATTTCATATTGATGTGTACTCATACTTACCTATCTCATGTATAATATAATTGTATGTGTTTACATGTGAAACACCAACCAGCAGCCGGGCTGATCAAACCCACCACAAGATGGCACTGCAAAATTTACATTACCATGGGAGAGATAGGGAGTGAGCCGTCTTAGTATTATAGGGTCTTTGCCCAAACCGACTAAGCTGCCAGTGCCACCAGCCAGTAGTCAGTCACCTTGCAATGTGGACTGTTTTACAAACCACACTTCTGGTTAATCCAACCCAATTGTTGTCGTAAACTTAATTGATTGATTGGTGGTTGCTTTACATCGTAAACGGGACACACAGAAAGAAAATCAACCAAGCAGGCCTATTCCTTCTTGATGATTCTGTTTCAATTTCATGTGAGTCGATCTCACGAACCAGAAATCTGAAACCGCTCCTCAGCTATTATACACACAATAGGCAGAGGAGACATATACTTATGAGATGCTGATGATGTCGTAAACAGATCGTAGACTTACAAAAACAAGGATTCATACACAACCACAGATTGGATTGGGGGGGGGCGGGGGGGGGAGAAGGGGGTCTGAGGGGGATGTGTGTGTGTGGGGGGGGGGGGCTGGCATCAGAACACACTTATTCTTGCTGATGCATATACCACGATTCCCCATGAGTCAGTCTCATAAACCACACTCTCATTGTCTCCTAATACTAATAGGCATTGCACACACAAAAACCGAGCGCGGTGCCCGAATCGGTACAACCCAGGCCTCCCGTGCGGAAGACCGGGAGTTCGACGATTCCCGGTCGAGTCAAACCAATGACTTACAAAATTGATACTTGTCACTTCCTAGCCAGGCATTCAGCATTAATAGGAGAGGCAAGGACTGATTAGCTCAGTGTGAGAATAATGTGACTGAGTAGGATATCAGGTCATGCTGGTGGTGGCCTGGTCTCCCGGTGGGGCAGCACTAAAAGGTTGTCATGAGTGCGCACTGTCACAAGTACGTACACATCCTGATATGACCATAGATGTTGCCAGGACATAAAACTCCAACAACTAATCAACCGACCAGCACACACAAAACACACACAGCACACACAAGACACAAGATAACGAGGGGAGAAGGGAAGTGAGTGCCTTTGCAGCAACGCCACAATTGATACGCCAACCGGAAGTACACGTAGGGCCCGCCATCAACTTCCGCTATTAAAAAAAAGGTCAGCGATTCCTGAATAGGAACTTCCGGTCCGTCAGTCTGCAAGTAACCGGTTACCGGTATTGTGACGGGTCCCCATTCACCCGATAACGAACTGTCTTTTTTCACACTTCTCTCGGATTTGTGTTTTCCATCTTTTTTCTATCAAATTATTGTTGGCATTAATGCAAATACTCCTTCTTAAAAAGCAAAATCAAACCGATGGTTTTCAGTTTCAGTCGTCTTCTGAGAGAAATATATTAGGTTGTTCGCTTCAACCTACCTTACTTTAGTTTGACTTTGATTTTAAATGGCTAATATTCTTTTTAGATATATTTGAAGTGCAAACCTGCAAATTCAATTTTGGCAAGCACTTGAAAACTCTGACACAATAAGCTTCTGTAGTACCAGGTTCTATTAAATTGCTTCCGTATTCCCTTCTATATGGTATAAAGAAATTAATAAGTGAATCAGTATCTAGGTTAGATGTAGAACCACATCTAAACAATTCTTTTGGTTTGAAAAAGTTGATGTATTCATCGGACTATGCAGCTTTAAAGAAACAAGCGCAAACTATTGTGATGGCCCACGGTCTTCCGCACTGTCACGCACTCAAGGAAGAACGCCAAGATTTAGTTTTAGTACGCTTCAAGCTGGTTTATTACAAAACCTCTCTGCTCTCCGCAGCGTCAACAATCAACTGACCCGCCCCCTAACTCGCCAGGTCCCACGTCGCCTCTATAGGTAGGTGGGAGGATTGCTAGCCACACACGGTATAGGGCAGCCAAGTCGGGGCTCTGCCCGGTGGCTAGCGTGCCGCCACCTAGCACAGTTCAGTGTAACTGCATAGGTGTGCGGCGTAGTCTCTGTGGCCACCGCGTGGTAGTGGGGCTCACGTAGAGTACTACACTATTTTGATTTGAACCCTGACCGAGTCCAATGAATGACTTACAAGTTTCTAATTTATACTTGTCGCTACCTAGCCTTGCCCTCAGCATCACTAGGATAGAGAAGGAGCAGTGGACTGAGAAAGACCAATTGTGCATTATTGAAATTTCCCCCGCTTAAAGTAGCGTAGTCCGCTGAAAGCATCACATTTTCAAAAGTAAAACCTTGATCTAGATTTCAACCTACATAGCCAACATAGATACTGGTGCAGTTATTAAAGTTGCATAGTCCGATGGTGTTGAGTTTTTGTAATTTTTCTGAGATAAATAGATTAACCTGACCATTATAATCGACCTTACTTTAGATTCAAGTCCTGTTTATTTTAAACAGTTATGTTTTGAGATAATTGAAGTGCAAACATGTCAAATTAGTTTTGGCAAGCTTGCCAAAACTCTGACACCATAGGCTTTAGCAGTAACAGGTTCTATTACATGTCCTCAGTATTCCCTGCTATGTGGCAACAAATGCTTAATACATGCATCAGTATCTAATTTAGCTATGTAGAATCAATTCCAGATAATTGTTTTGGTTTTGAAAATTTGATGCTTCATCGGACTATGCAGCTTTAAGCATTTGATGCTAAGTAGAAGGGTGTACTAAACAATTAATAGTTACCGCCGAAGCATATGGGGTTAGAGTTGTGGCAGGTATACCAACATTAATTTGGCATGTTTTCACTTCAAATATCTCCAAAGTTGATCATTTTAAAGCAAAGTTACTTCAGACTAAAGTAAGGTAGATTATATCGATCAACCGAATGTATTTATCTCAGAAAATAAGCAAAATTCAAAACACATTGTACTATGGAACCTTAATCATTGAACCTAACATTTACAAAAAATAATCTGAAAATAATAATATGTCAGCAATTAATTAGTCTCACATCACAGGAATAAGACACCTCCTACTCCAAGGCCTCAGGATAGCTTAACGAATCAACGATTGCTGCTTGTTGCCTTCCTAAATGCATTAATCTTGCATGGAAGAAGAAAGAGGAGAGAATCAGAAAACAGGGGAGAGACGGCCCGGCCATGGCAGCACTCAGTGCGCCTCACCAGGAAATTACATTCATGTTGGAGGCACATCACCCAACAAATCAGAGTTGCTTGGTAATACCCCTGTGACACTACGACGTAAGAGCCAACGTAGGTCACTTTTGGTCATTACGTTGAGGTACGTTGGATTACGTTATGTTGACGTCAGACCTTAGACCGACGTTAGCGTGTGCCCAACGTACGGCAATTTGACAAGTACATCGGCATTCGTCAAACTTTGCAGGGGGGGGGGGATAAAAATGGGCGTACACACAATGTACACACAACGACCTACACTCACGGTACGCTGACCAACGCTACGTACGTTACTTCATCACTAGAATATACGTTAAGTACATTGGAGATATGGCAGGCATATGTTCGAAGTACGTTATGCATCCATTGGCTGTACGGGGACTGCACTGCTGAACGTACGGCTAACGTGTTCCAACCTATCATGACCTACCCCTAATGTGTGCATAATGTACGCATATATATGAGAAACGTATGAGCTGTATGCCGGCATAGGTTGACAATTTTGAACATGCACAAACATTATTTTGCGGCTGGACCTACGCTGACCTATGCTAACCTATGACGCCATATGCCGAGCGTATTCGACGTATGCCCAACCTATGCATAACTTATGACGTCGTATGCCGATGTGTTGGCCGAAAATCGCATACATCGGCATACGCTAACGCCTTATGTCGCAGTGTGACAGCCCCTTTAGGTCATCAATCAATCAATCAATAGTTCCATCCTCTAGTCGAGGGTTGGATGCAATGGTTCTCCACTTGTCCCGATGTTGTGCTGTTCTGATAGACTGTGAATAATTCAAGCCTGTCCACTGTGAAATATTTGTAAACCATGATGTTCTTGGTCTCCCTCTCCCTCTGCTGCCATTCACCTTCCCTTCCAACAATGTACGGTATATTGAACTCTGACGAATGATGTGGCCAAAATAAATAAGTTTCTTTGTCTGTATAGTGGCAAACAAGCTTTTCTTATTTTTAATTTTTCTGAGAACTTCTTTGTTGGTGATCTTCTTTGTCCATGATATTTTCATCATCCTTCGATAAGTCCACATCTCAAATGCTGCTAAACGTTTGTACATTTTCTTAGAGATTGTCCATGTCTCTGCCCCATACATTAGAGTAGACCACACATAACACTGAAGAATACGCTTCCTTGTTTGTATTAATATCTTACTTGATGTTAACACTCTATACATTTTGGAGAATGTTGTTCGGGCTATTGTTATCCTTCTTTTAATTTCTTCCTCACATCTCCCATCATTTGTAATCTTTTGTCCGAGATATATGAATTCGGATACTTGTTCTATGTTTGTGCCATCTATGGTTATATTGACATTTGGTTTATCTGTCTTTTTACTTATAACCATTGTTTTGGTCTTCCTGGCATTCATCTTCATGTTGAATAGTATTCCAGCTTTATTGATTCTATTCACTATATCTTGTAGGTTTTTCTCACTGTCTGCTAGTATTACACTGTCATCGGCATATCTAAGATTGTTGACGTTCATGCCACCTATTGTCACTCCCTTGCAATCTTCAATGTGTCTGAAAATCATCTCTGTGTACAGGTTAAATAGACATGGTGACAATACACACCCCTGTCGAACTCCTCGTTTAATCATAACTTCATCCGATAGGCCCTGCTCCATTTTTATAAATGCACGTTGTGTCCAGTATAAGTTCACAATTAGTTTAATGTCTTTGCCATTGACACCAATATCTTGTAAACATTTGATTAACAGTTCATGATTGACTCGGTCGAAGGCCTTCTCATAGTCAATAAAGCAGGCATAAACATCCTGGTTCACTTCACAATAACGTTCACAAATCATTCTCATATTGAAAATCCCTTCACGTGTACCTCTTCCAGATATAAACCCACTTTGTACGTTACTGATTTGTTCTTCAATTTTCTGTCTGTTTCTCAGTAAAATTATTTTCAGGATCATCTTCAACATATGACTCATCAGGCTTAGTGTTCTGTACTCAGTACACAATGTTGGTTTTAGCTTCTTTGGGAGTCGTACAAATATGGATTCATTCATATTCAATGGTATAAATCCAGTCTCATAGATGTCAGTTACTAGCTTATGAATGATTTGAATCGCCACTTCATCTAGTCCTTTTATCATTTCTGATGTTATCTGGTCACTTCCAGGAGCCTTACCTGCCTTTAGATCATTGATAGCCTTCTCAACCTCTGATAGGTCATATCAGGACCAATACCGACTTGTGATATAGTGCACACTCAGGGCGACTTTATAATACTGCCCCACTGGGAGACCAGGCCGCCCACACCATGACCTGATATCCCACTCAGTCACATTATCCTAACACTGAGCCAACTAGTCCTTGCCCTATCCTAATAATGCCAAGCTCCTAGGCTAGGCAGTGAAAAGCATCAATTTTTAAGTCATTGATTTTACTCGATCAGGGTTCTAACATGTGGGTTCGAATCCCACGATCTACCAAAACGGGAGACGGATGCTCAACTCATTCAGCCATCCCGTCTGTTTAACAAATCAGGGAAAACCAAACAAGGATCTCCATTAAAAAAGTTTAGAATCTGCGCAAAGGGGCACCAGTTTATTTTGACAGAGTTCCACGCGCGCCATTCATGCAAGTCAGTGCCTTCCCAATTCCCTTTGACTTGGCGCGGTGGCTGAATTGGTAAAAACACTGGCTTCCCCTCGTGGACGGTCGAGGATTCAAATCTCAGCCGAGTCAAACCAATGACCTTATAAAATTGATACATACCACTACCTAACTTGTCGCTCAAGTATTAATAGGCTCGGGAAATGACTGGTTAGGTAACTATCAGGATAATGTGACTGAGTTGGATATTGGGTCATGGTGTCGATGGCCTGGTGTCCTAGAGGGACAGCCCTATGAAGTTGCAATGAGTACACACACACTGTCACAAGCTGATATCCGTCCTGATATGGCCTTAGATGTCAGTCAGACATAAAACCCCAATAAAAAAATCCCAATTCCCTTCAATATTTACAGTCCGCTCGTTTTACTGTCACTCGTTTTAATCAGAAAATCTCGTCATCCGACTGAAACCTCCACCGAATAAATTGATTCCATTCCCTCATTGTAGAATTCAAGGTCAAAACCATTTACCCGACAATCTCATGAATCAAACATGGAGCCAGAGACAACAAAGCCAGCATCAATAATCAGTTAGACTGTCAGTATCCATAGCAGTGTTCATAATTGACCAAGTGATGTGGACAAAAATGATACACCCTCCCACCCTAATTCTACGTGCCATCAAATTATTTTCTGGCGGGGACCCTGTATATATGTATCTTTAAAAAAGCAAACCGAGGATGTGGTTACGTACCCTTAATGTACCCATCGGAAGCCAACTCCCGACCAGATGGGACCGCTTTCAGCGGTGCCCATTCAGTGCTGCAGATTTGCAGCCTTCAGCGCACCAATGCGACTGAAAACTCCCCAAAACAACAACAATGCAGATGTACCTTTTATGTACATTATTATTACAAAGCAGTTTATTTGGTGAATTATAAACTGCCGGTCAACTAGCTAATAAATACCTCAGTCACACGAGAGCCTGCATTCGCCGCCAACCTCCTTACACCCAACAACAGGTCGCCAACCACCCAGCGTCCCACTCGATACATAGATTCAAAAACGTGGTTGGCATCAGCCCCCCGTATGCATGGGTCGGTGTTAGCGAGCCAAAACCGTGGTAGGGGGAAATTCCATGTTTAGCGGTGAAAAGTAGCATGCAGTAGTAGGTGATAGGCCTAACACCACAGGCTTAAACTAGGTTAGGGTAACCCTGTTCCATAGGTGGTTTAAGGTTGGTGTTAGGCACCAATTAGGTCCAAATCTATTCAATGCGATCATATTTGACAGAATTACATACTCTAAACGTGATATTTTTATCAAATTAACCCTAAAAGCGAACCGATATTAAAGCCGCGGCCGAATTGGCGGCGTTATTCTAAATCGACGAATGTAAAGTAAACAAATCGCCGCCCCTGCCGCATGGACGTCGATATCCATACTGATGACGCTGCCGCCGCCGCATCGGCGGCAATATATTAAGCCCAAATCTATTCAATGCTATCATATTTAACAGAATTACATACGCAATAACTGAAATGTCATGAAATTAACCCTAAATTCGAAGCAATATTAACGCTGCCGCCACATTGGCGGCAATATTAATATTGTCGAATCGACGAATGTAAAGTAAACAAATCGCCGCCACCGCATGGACGTCGATATCCATACTGTCGATGCCGCCGCCACCGCATCGGCGGCAATATATTAGGCCCAAATCTATTAAAGGCTATCATATTTAACAGAATTACATATGCAATAAGTGAAATTTCATGAAATTAACCCTAAATTTGAAGCAATATTAACCCTAAATTCGAAGCAATATTAACGCTGCTGCCACATTGGCGGCAATATTAATATTGTCGAATCAACGAATGTAAAGTAAACAAATCGCCGCCGCCGCATGGACGTCGATATCCATACTGTCGATCGCCACCGCTGCCGCCGCATCGGCGGCAATATATTAGGCCCAAATCTATTCAATGCTATCATATTTAACAGAATTACATACGCAATAAGTGAAATTTTATAAATTTAACCCTAAATTCGAACCGATATTAATGCCGCCGCATTGGCAGCGTTATTCGTATTGTCGAATTGAGGGATTTCCCAAATCTATAAATAACTTCACGTTTAGCTATAATCAAAGTGTTACGCGCCCCTACATACCACGTGACCTGATTCCCCACCTTGGTGATAGCTAAACGGTGACAGGCTTTAACACCAAATGTCACTAACACCGACCCATGCATACGGGCCCAGGGTAGTGCCGGTTCGGCGCCAGGTCGCCAACCACTTTTTAATGGCGCCGACCGGACTGGTCGAAAGGAGGTTGCAATTGCAGCAGCTGCAACCTCCTTGCGTCCAAAATTTCTGAAATGGACGCCAGAAGGTTGGCGTCCTTGCGGCACCAGCACTTAAGGAGGGCGTAATGAGAACGTTTTGACATCGCCAATCGATCGAAAGCGAATGCAGGCTTCGTGTGAGTGGGGTATTAGTAGAATATGAACTGGAACTAGCCTATATCAATCTATAAATAGATCTTTAACGCATTTAATAAAGAAAACAAACACTATCTTTAATCACCAGCCTCAAAGTGATGAGCACAATATGGAGGGAAACTTGAATAACACAATATCAAATAGTCACAAAGGACATGAGAGCGAGCAGCGTGAAATTCAACCAACACCAGATAAGGCTGATAATTGATATGAATGTTATCGCAAGAGCAGATAGGAGTGACAGGAATTAAAGCTGCATGGTCCGATAAGGCATAATGTTTTTCAAAACCAAAACGCTTATCACTAATATCAGCCTATAACTCCAACTGAAATACTGGTGTATAGACTAGATCGCCATGCCAGCCGCGTGGTGCATTGTGCGATGCCTGGATGAAAAACAAACCCGCGAGAACCACATGGCGCATTCTAATACAGTGGGTGCAGCTATGAAATGTGCTAGTTTCAGCTCATCTCAGCTCTTGTTTGAAACATAGACTACCAACTAAACAAATATATATAATCGATTAAGATATTACACTTTTATCTAGCATTGCATTTACATGGATATAATCAGCACATCTTATGCCATGTGCATTTAGATTTAGTCACATCTGGGCACTCAGACTAGTGTTAGAGCCATAGCCAGAATCAGTTTTACTTTTTTTATTCATGTTTTTATTCATATCCTATGGTTAATGACATATGTAGAAGTAGAAGTAGGGTTAATCAGATATTGTTATATATTTGTCTGAAACAAATTTCTATTGACACATTTGGCATTTTAATATTTAGAACAAGAATTAATAATGGTAATGTGGATATCAGCCTTAAAGTGACTGATTATCTTTGACTATGGCTAGTTTTCTCTTAGATATATTCATCAGATCATTATATTGCATGCATGCATACATGTTTATGCCAAATTGTTATGTGTTTCTATTAATTTTGAATAAAGTCGAAGTTATTCCCTATGCGTATTGGCAAACTCAATGGCTGTATGCCTTTGCTTTGCTCTCGACACCGTTTTCAGCACATGCGCAGTCGGAATGGCGATCTCGTCTATTAAATAATGATTTGCGGCTGCTTATAAGGAATTCTTTTTTATTTATTTAGTTATTGAACCATTTTGTTGAACAACTATATTAAGAAAGCCATAAAGCAGGATCAAGGGACACTGCTGACAAAGTAGGCTAATCACCTGACCTCTCATGAGTACTGCCCTAATTCCAAGTACCACATGCAGCTTAGCCAGGTTCCAGGACGCCCTGTGCCAATTTGATGGTGACCCACTGTGTCAGGAGGGGTCCTGCATATAGACACGGTCCTTTGACTCAACTCTCCTCATTTCTCTTTCCTATACTCTACCCTTTTTTTTTTCTCCCACATATACTCCTCCCTCTGACCAGGGGAGTTGTATGCTTGGGTGGGGCCCTGTACCTTTACGTTTTCTCTCACTTTTTTCTCGTTGCTGGAACCACCGCTGTGCCCATCTTTACCCGCCCTTCCTCGAAACTCTTGCTGCTGTTGACTGGATACAAGTGCCAACTACCGCTCAACTACCGCCATACCGAAGAGATTCGGTGCCGCCTCAATGCTTCGCCGTTACAACATTGTAAAGATGTCCCCAGCTTCTACAACACTCCCTACTGAAGTTAAATCTTCAACCAAAGATTGGGCTGATTTATCGGAACCTCTCTATTAATGTTGCAGTTCTGCAACCAGTAACGGTCGTAAGGTTACAAACCACCCTCAAAGCAAGTATTGGCAAGAGTAGCCTATGTGGCGGAAGCAGGTTTCCTCCAAAGAAATATGTCTGAATGACCATATGTTTGATGTCCAATAGCCGATGATAAAAGTCAATGTGCTCTAGAGGCGTCGTTATATAAAACAAGCTTTACTTTTTCAGATACAATCAACCGTCGTTAATCCGGACCACTTTATTCTCAGCACAAAAGACATATACACGCACACTCATATCGACATCTTTATATATGTATATATCGATATATATAGAGTTGTTGTTTGTTTGTTGAATTTTACGTCCTGGCAACATTTAAGGTCATACCAGGACGGGAGAGGATTATCTAAAGAATATGACGGTACTCACCTTTATTCTAATAAGAGCAGAATCACAGCATCAGTCTGCCTCCAATTGTGCATCATATGTATACATACATATATATGGATATATATAGAGAGAATTACTTAATTCATATGACGGTGCTCAATTTTACGTAAGCTCCATGTGTTTATGACTATGCAGGAAATGCAATCCGATAGTAAATAACACACTGTCTATAATGCCAGTTGCATATAATTTCAAATCCAAACACATTAGACCCACATCCATTAACAAGTCAGTCACCATAGCAACATGGTATGCCTGCGTTTTATAACTATGGCCACACACGGCATACAGCTAAGTGTTAATCTCAGCACTGACAGGCGAGAACATGGCTCGGCTATAAACCTCAACAATAGAGGGTGCCTCATGCCCCCACCCCCCCATCCCCCCCCCCCCACCCCTGTAGGCTCCCGCCGGCTAATAAGGCGCTGAGACGGACTCCCCCCCCCCCCACACACACACACTAATTGGCATATTACTGGTCTGTTTTGCCACTGAAAGTCCTGTATTTAAACTGGCACAATCAGATAGTTTTGAGTTTCTGTCAATTTTAAAAGAAAATAAAGTTGCATAATCAGATGGTTTTGAGTTTCTGTAAATTTTTTAAAGATAGATTATAGTGAGCAACTTAATATATTTAAAATTGCATAATCAGATGGTTTTGAGTTTTTGTTAATTAAAAAAAATAGATCAACATAAACATAGTTAAAGTTGCAAAATTAGATGGTTTTTGAATTTCTGTTAATTTTCTAAGATAGATCAACATATTATAGTTAAAGTTGCACAATCAGATGGTTTTGGGTTTCTGTCACTTCTTAAAGATTAAAAGTTGCATAATCAGACGGTTTCGAATTTCTGTTAATTTTTTTAAATAGATCAACATAATCTAGTTAAAGTTGCACAATCAGATGGTTTTGAGTTTCTGTCAATTCTTAAAGATAATAAAGTTGCATAATCAGATGGTTTTGAGTTTCTGTCATTTAAAAAAAGATAAATTATAATTATCAACTTTAATATATTTAAAATTGCATAATCAGATGGTTTTGAGTTTCTAAAATTGCATAATCAGATGGTTTTGAGTTTCTGTCACGTCTTAAAGATAACAAAGTTGCAGCATCAGATGGCTTTGAGTTCCTATCAATTTTGTAATATAGATTATAATAACTTAATATATCTATATTTTATACAAAGATTGAAATAACTTTGATTTTAAATGGCTATCGGTGGAGATATTTGAAGTGTAAGCAATCAAAATTAATGTTACCGTGCTTATTAAAACTCTGACCCAATATGCTTCAGCAGTAATAGGTTCTATTAAATTTGCTTAGTACAGTACAACCCCGTTAAACCAAATGATCGGTTAATCCAAACTTTTTTCGGCGGCCCGGCAAATTACTACCCTTTATCATATAAAAAAGTTGGTTAAACCAAAGTGGGTTAATCCAAATTATCAGTTAAGTCAAACAAAGTTGTCAGACCCCAGGCCACTCCGGTATGGTTAAACCAAACTTTCATGTGGTTATAAGGTCATCTGAGACCACATCAACTTTTTTTTATATGATAAATGTTAGTATTTTGCCGGGCCGCCGAAAAAAGTTAGGATTAACCGATCGTTTGGTTTAACCGAGCAGGGTTTAACGGGGTTATATTGTAAATACTACATTGTACCTCCAGTGTTGGAGGGGAGGTTTCGGAACCGTTCGGGGTTACCAATGGGGTCAAGCAAGGCTGTGTACTGGCCCCCACGCTCTTCTCCATCTTCCTATCAGCAATGCTTGACGAGGCTTTCCGAGACATGGGGGATGGCATCTATATACAGTCCAGACAGAGCGCTGACCTATTCAATGTTGCACACTTCAGAGTGAAGACCAAGACTACTCAGGTACTGGTGAGAGAGCTTCTATTCGCAGATGACAGTGCACTGGTTGCCCACTCTGCTGAAGAGATCCAGAAAATAGTGGACGCTTTCTCCGAAGCATCAAAGAAGTTTGGCCTGAAGATTAACATCAACAAGTAGGAGGTGCTGTACCAACCCAACTCTACAAGAACCCGAGAGGAGGAGATCATGGTTGATGGACACATGCTGAACTCTGTTCCGGAATTCACCTACCTCGGAAGCACTATATCAAGTGATGGATGAATTGATGCTGAAATACAGACTTTCGGCCGACTACGCCAGAGACTCTGGAACAACCACTATGTGTCCATTCGGGTCAAAGGCAAGATCTACCGTGCAATCGTACTATCCACCCTACTATATGGAGCCGAGGCCTGGACAGTGTACAGACGACAGGTGAAAAAGCTGAATGCCTTCATGATGCGACATCTGCGTTCAATCATGAGGCTAACCTGGAAGGACAAAGTGACAAATAAGGAAATACTCGAACGGATGGGGCTGCCTTCTATGGAAGATCTTATGATCAAAAAGAATCTCCGGTGGACTTGACACCTCATGAGGATGTCATCAGACAGGCTACCAAAGCAGATCCTCTATTCTCAACTGTCTTCTGGTTACAGAAAGAGAGGGTACCCTCATCTCCGGTTCAAGGATACCATCAAGAGAAACCTGAAGCTGAGAGACATTAAGACCGACTCATGGACGCAACTCTCAGAGCAGAGAGCTAAATGGAGAGCGGCAGTCAAGTAATGAAAGCAGTCTTTGTCACATCACGACCGACAGCATGATGATGATGATGATTGTACATACATAAAAAACAATAACCAAAGTGTCTACATACATTGTATATTACATGTGCAATACACTCTCACTCAAAGTAAAAGTCAAAGCCAAAGCTTGGTTAAACCAATGATCGGTTAATCCAAACAAATTTCTAGGGTCCCTTCAAGTTTGGGTTATACTGTATTCCCTTCTAGTAAGTTCTACTGAAATACACCAGGCGTGGAGTCGGTAGAACGCAGGCCTCCCGTGCAGGAGATCAGGAGTTCAATTCTAGGTCGAGTCAAACCAATGACTTAAAAATTG
Organism: Branchipolynoe longqiensis; assembly: GCA_030323885.1. Taxonomy (NCBI): domain Eukaryota; kingdom Metazoa; phylum Annelida; class Polychaeta; order Phyllodocida; family Polynoidae; genus Branchipolynoe; species Branchipolynoe longqiensis. The sequence continues at coordinate 16,399,551 of CM059194.1, read as the reverse complement.
AATACTTGTCACTTCCTAGCCGGGCACTCAGCATTAATAGGATAGGGCAAGGACTGGTTAGCTCAGTGTCAGGACAATGTGGCTGAGTGGATTGGTTGATGGAGTATTACGTCCTGGCAACATCTAAGGTCATATAACGACGAGGATTGAGTGGGATATCATGTCAGGGTGCTGTCGGCCTGATTTCCCAATTTCCCAGTAGGGCAGCACTTATAAAGTCACCAACTTTTATAGTGCTGTCCCATCGGGAGACCAGGCCGCTGACACCATGACCCGATATCCCACTCAGTCACATTATCTGAATACCAGTCCTTGCCCTATCCTATTAATACAGAGCGCCAGGCTAGGTAGCGACAAGTATCAATTTTGTAGGTCATTGGCTTGACTCAGCCGACCAGGGATTCAAACCCACAGACATCGCAGCCGACTAGCCAGTACTCTTACCAATTCAGCCATCCCGTCTAGTGCCAATATAAATAAACATGTAAATTCCCCCCCCCCCACCCTTTATTTTGGCTACAAAATATTGCTGCATGAACACACAAATGAAATCATTTAGCCCAGATTAGCTGCGTGAACACATACACAATCATTTATCCCAGATTATTAAGGTTATTCAATCGTACAAAATAAAACGGGCAATCAGTTAGTTCGCTTGTATATTTTGACGATAATGCTCGGCGCGTGTTAGTAAGAGGCGCCCACGGTGTGCTGGCCGGCAGGGTCCAAGTCCAACGTCACAGTAGTGTTATTTCCAGTCAGTGCCGCTGCTCACCATCACGCAACACACCGGACGCGGTGGCCGAATCGATAGAGCGCAGGCCTCCCGTGCGGAAGGTCGGGAGTTCAATTCCCGGTCGAGTCAAACCAATGACTTATGAAATTGTTACATGTCACTTCCTGACCTGGTGCTCAGCAATGTTTCTATTAGAATAGGGCAAGGACTGGTTGGTTCAATGTCAGGATAATGTGACTGAGTGGGATATTGGGTCATGGTGCTGGCGGCCTGGGGCCATATGCAGGAGTAGGTGTTACCGAGCCAAAACGCATTTAGAGGGGATTTCTGGTTTAGCGCCAAAAAGTTGGTATGCACGAGTCAGTGATAGAGCTAACACCGTGCGTTTAAGGTCCGCGACACTAACCCCGTTTCATATGACGTTTAACTTTAAGGGCAGTGTTAGCGTGAGGTTGTGACCAAATCTACTCAATGCTATCATATTTAACAGAATTAAATATGCAATAAGTGAAATTTGATCAATTTAACCATAAAAGCGAACCCATATTAATGCTACCGCGGCATTGGCAGCGTTATTCATATTGTCAAATCGACAAATGTAAAGTAAACAAATCGCCGCCGCCGCCGCCGCCGCCGCCGCCGCCACCGCCGCATCGACGTCGACATCCATACTGGCCGACGTCGATGTATTAGGCCCAAATCTATTCAATGCTATCATATTTAACAGAATTAAATACGCAATAAGTGAAATTTGATCAATTTAACCATAAAAGCGAACCCATATTAACGCTACCGCCGCATTGGCAGCGTTATTCATATTGTCGAATCGACGAATGCAAACAAAACAAATCGCCGCCACAGTGCTGGCTGGTGACCGGCGGTGGTAGATACCGATTAGGTGGTGCTCGCCGGGAACCGGCTGCAGGGGATTCATGTTTAGCTAACACACCGTTTATGCGCTCCTGCATACGGCGTGACCTACTTCGCGCGGGTGGTAATAGCTAAACGCGTTTACCAGCTAACACCAACCGACACTATCACCGACTCCTGCCTATGGCCCCTGGTCTCTCAGTGGGGCAGCACTAAAGATTTGCCATGAGTTTGCGCTGTCACAAGTCGGTACCCGTCCTGATATTATCTTAGATGTTGCCAGGATGTAAAACTCCAAAAACAAACCAACCATCACAAAACAATTCTCAGCGAAAGTGTGTGAGCAGCGCTGCGTTTCACTAACCAGTAACCGAACACTCACGGGATGCCATTAAAGCTGCACAGTCCGATGAAATGTCAAATTTTCAAAACCAAACCAATTATCTAGATTTGATTTTACATATCTTACTTAGATAATGATGCACTTAATAAGCATTTGTTTCTAGATAGAAGGCAATACTGAGTCAATATAACAGAACCTGTTACTGCAGAAGTCTATGGCGTCAGAGTTTCGGCAAGCTTGCCAAAACTAATTTTCATGGATATTGCAATTATATATACATAATATTATGTACACATAATATATGTACACATAACAAAATATATATATTAATTGCAATTAACATGTAGGCATAAATATATATATATATATGTATATATACATGATAAATACAATTCATCAATAAAGACTTACACGCATAGCCACCAGATACAAACTGAACTATTCAGAATAGACCTCCTGTCACGAGTAAAAAGAGCGTAAGTTGAACATGCTATTGACTTGGGCAGAGACCAGACGGGATGGCCAAATGAGTTGAGCGTCAGTCTCCTGTTTTGGGAGATCGGCGGTTCCGAACCCATGGGTTTGTGGGTTCAAACCCTGGTCGAGTCAAACTAATGACTTAAAAATTGAAACTTGTCACTTCCTAGCCAGGCACTTGACATTATTAGGATAGGGCAAGGACTGGTTGGCTCAGTGTCAGGATAATGTGACTGAGTGGGATATCAGGTCATAGTGCTGCCGGCCTGGTCTCCCAGTGGGGCAGCACTATTAAGTCGTCATGAGTGTGCACTGTCACAAGTTGGTACCTGTCCTGATATGACCTTAGATGTTGCTAGGCCGTAAAACTACAACAAATAAACAGACTTGGGCAGAAACTGGTGTCAACATGTTAGTTACACTGACCCACCCAAGCACCCCTCTAACACCGGCCATTATACATGTAACGCGAGAGGGACAGCGATCGATTATACACCCCCAGAAGACCACCGCGGGTGACGTCACATCCGGTTTACCACGTGACCACTGTGTGTTCGCAGACATTTCAATTTTCGTTTTTGTTGGGCTTTTTTTGTTGTGTGTTTTTTATAGTGGCACAAATAATAATATTTACAAAAAATTACCAGACGTGCTCAATTCGTGGATTCCAAGTTACTGTCCACTGGTCACTGAGGAAGGACTGAAGCCGGGACTCGGCGTGTTTACCCACCCGGAAGTGGGGTGGTGAGTTCCCTACCGGTCCCATCCTTCACTAAAGCCCCCCGTACTTTAAGCTCACTTTGAAGCCTCAACCACTCTATAATATTACTGGATGCCCGGCCACGTTTGGGACACCAGAGAATACTACAGAAACTCTCCCCTTCATATCACTTGTCTATCAACTCATTAACCAATGCTAAGGAAGAATGAAGTCAAGACACAGATAAACAGTGGAGAAGTTGTGCTTTACTAACACCAACTCCTGTCCACCTACCAGTGACCTATCATCCACACCCCTTGCCTTCTAGCCACACAAGATCTCATTACTACTTTAGCCTGTATAGAAAGCAGTGCTTACAGCTTATGGGACAAGAGTCCTATAGCTGTGTTCACACTCAATTAGAATAGATGAATTTTGATAGCATCAGACAGAGTGTCTGGGGTTCCTGCTCAAGAGTAGGTGCGCCTCACTCCAGAGTCAGGAGTAGAGTGATCTCTCTCCAGGGGGTCTGAAGCAGAGTCTAGAATTAAGATCTTGGTTTGAGGCTAGTGTGGTCAGAGGGCCAATGGGATGCAGGTGACTGGGCAGTCCCCAGCCAGCCAATCAGGCACCTCCACAGTCAGGGTGGGTGGCACCCTCCCCCAGTAGGGGTAGCTGTCACTCAACCCAGCTGCAGGTGGTGCCCTGTGTGTATATGCAAATTAGGCTGGTGGACCAGCCCAGTGGTCAAGGCAGGGGGGGGCAGGTAGTTATACAGTTACAATAGATCTCTGTTAAAATGGTCTTTTCTCCAATTGCACTCTTTATGGATGCATAGAGACATATTTCAACAATCATGTACTGCCTCTTATATAGGAACATCTCTTCATTAATCTCAGGCATAATATATGAACATATATTTCACACAGCTTATATCATGTCATAATGGGAGTGGGATATTATTACTTTTAGTTTATATAACATCGTCCCCACTCCGTCGCCCAAGACTAATAATGCTCTCTGCCAATATATAATTCTTAACCGAAAATCCGTATATTTTTACAACTCGGTTCCTGGTCACGTGGATTCTTGCTTTACATGTTTCCGAATTAGATTACAGTGAAATGGTGCAAACAACTATTCTACATTGAATAAAGCACCATGTCTAGCAGGGCACAGTTTGTTTGTTGGGGTTATATGTCCTAGCAATATCTACAGTCATATCCTGAGAGTGCACACTCATGATGACTTTTATATAGTGATGTGTCCTACTGGGAGACCAGACCACCGGTACTATGAGCTGAGATCCCACTCAGTCATATTATCCTGACACTGAGCAAAGCAGTCCTTGCCCTATCCTATTAATGTGGAGCGCCAGGCTAGGTAGTGACAAGTATCGAATTTGTGAGTTACTGGTTTGACCTGGTCAATGTTCAACCTCATGACCTCCAGCATGCGAAGCTAGTCATCGGACGCGGTGGCCGAATCGGTAGAGTGTGGACCTCGCGTGCGGGAGATCGGGAGTTTGGTTACCAGTTGAGTCAAACCAATGACTTATAAAATTGATACTTGTCGCTTCCTAACCTGGTGCCCGGCATTAATAGGATAGGGCAAGGACTGTCTAGTTCAGATAATCTAAAAACAGTATTTTAGCCTATTGTTTTTTCACTTCTCTGTTGAGTGATATAGTTGAGATTAAAATAAAATAAAATAAAATAAAATAAAATAAAAAAACATCCTGCCATGAATATGGGCATAGCTGCCGACATGGCGTAAACCCCCAAGTCACTCACTCATAATGACCTGCCTGCTTCCATCTTTGCTCACCAGGTGTCAGGTTTGGTGGAGGAGGAGTAGGAGGAGGGGAGGAGAAGGAGAAGGGACTCACACCATGGCTCTCTTTCTATATTTTCACAGCGTTCAATGCAATATATGTTTAACCGTTCTACTCCTATCGTTCTATTACTATGCATATTGATTCTGCACTCTCGCTTCTGGCTGCCACTGTCTTTCCATGACGCCGCCTCTCCCCATCTCACCCGTAGTAGCCATTTCACGTATTCGTTAATGTAATCCCGCCTGAGTGCTGACAACCTATGTAATGCCTGTTCACGGGCTCTATCCCCGCATATCGCTTTTGTAGTAACTGCTATTACTCTGATATGCTAAGGCCGACGGTATACTCCGCCACCACTGTCACTTATAAACACCCGAGATATTACCTATTGTTGTTATTGTCTGTATTAAGAAGGTGGTTACTTGTCCCGAGGAGAGGGTTATTCTATGTTACTGTAATGTCTACATTTCTCCATCGTCTGTGCAAAAGGCCAATAGTAAAAGATATAATAATGAACTATCGTTAGGGGGTTGACCATGACGGTTAGTGTAATAAGTTACCTGTTCCTACCAACAACATCTAATCTCTTCCAATGTCAATCATATGAATAAATTCTTCCCCTCCATTTCTTTCATAGCCAAGATACTGTCAATTACTGTATTTAAAGCCATATTATCGTCTAAAACATCAGAGCGCTAACTAAACATGTCTGATGTGTCCGGGCCCGACCGCTGAAACCTTCTACATTGCTAGAAGAGTAGCGCGGGATGCTGCAGCGCGTTTCCTAGCAACAAGTTACAGCAGCGAACCCTTCCCCGCATTTGATAGCCAATGCGGTTTTGTCTTGGCAAGCAGACCGCATTTCCATATGCGGGTTGCTCGACCCAAGCCCCCACCGGCCACAGCTAGATTATAGTCTTGCCTACTTCACGTGTAAGTGTAGAAGCCTCATACACAGGTAGGTGTGGGTAGGGGGCTCGCACCAGGCAGCCTTGATACTATTATAGTTAGGACGCTAGCCCTGGAATGGCAGAATTATGGGTTCGAGTCCTGCTCAAGGCATGATGGTCCCTTGGTTGGCAATACCACCCCCCACCCCCCTCTCCCCCGGCGCAACGACAGACTAGATCCAATATGGCGTAGTCTCCCATCTGCGTGGTGGTGGAGGTGGTGGGGGTGGATGGGTGGGAGTGGGGGTTTTGGTGGGGGGTGGGGAGGGGGGGGGGAGAATCCACATTAAAGGGAGGTATTACCCCATTACGTGCCCCATTTAGAGTAGAAAGTCCCAATATATGCCACCGGTAAAAGCTGACACGTGATCATAGCCTGCATGTGGCCTACTTTACAAACAAGTCACCGACTATTCCTTAAGAAGTCCTTATTTATGGAGTTGAATCGTTGGTCTTCCTATGGTAAGCAATTATAACCATTTATACAAGTATAGGGAAGAAAGTGACGAAAGCAACTTTGTGTGACATCAGGGTATATACGTGATGTATAACGTGTTATGTGAGTATAAAGATACATAAGGGAATATTACTTATTATTATTATTGTTATCCTCCGTAAGATACAACACTTTACCAGTGGTGCCATCTCGCCCACCTCACCTCCCCCAGATGTTGACCAGTATCAGTCACACCGGAGGATTTACAGGTATATATATGTAATAATGTCATCTGGGTGATGAAATATTAGCAGGTAGCCATGGATAGGGGGATGGCATCAGGGAGGCTAGGTGGTGTAATGGTTAGCACATTATTCTGGAATGCAAGCAGTGTGGGTTCTTAATCCTGCTCTCGGTGCAATATTTCCCATTTTCATCATCCCCATGACACTGGTGCCATCAGCTGGATCATGTACAAGCTACATGATATATGGTTATTGATCCTACCCTGTGCATGTATAAGTATTAGCCGCTGCCGTATTGGCCACTCATGGATTATACATGCTTTTCTGCTCAAGGGGGAACCTCCCCCTGAATGCATTGGGTGTCAGTCCCCGCTGACACTCAAACACATTTTACTAAGTTGCGTTGATTTTTGACCCTGCACCAACAGTTCTACACTGCAGACAGTAAGCATGACCTTTTTACTAAGGTAAAACAGGAAAACATTTTAGCCTTTTTGAGGGCAGCTGGACTGTACCACCTCATATAGTTTACTAAATAGATTCTATCAATTATTAATAAAACTTTTCTTTTTCTATGGGAATTTGTTTCCCTTGACCATAAATATATGACTGTCAGCTTTCTAATTTAATGAGTGTATATTGGCACATATTTGATTGTCTGCTTTTACGTGTAAAAGCGATGGTTTGAACAAAAAACAAACATTTCTCGCCGTGAATATGGCCTATGCTGCCGACACGGCGTAAAACAATCACCAATCAATCAATCATGTATAAGTACATGCATATGTATATGTATATGTAACTGTATTGTCTGCATGTATACTTGTAAGCAGTAAACGACTTATTGATGTAAACCATTCAAAAGACTTACAATTCCATGGGGGACAAGTGTAGTAGTCTACACTGACCTATCAGGCAATAAACCACATAGACAGGTAGGCCTACACGTGGATAGGATGATTGCAGCATGGGAGCCTAGGTGGTGTGATGGTTAGCACACTAGCCTGGGAAGCCTGTTCTAGGTGTCATGGCGGCTGGTGGATGGTGGTGTGCGGGGTGTGGGCGGGCACGGGGCTGAGCTGATAGATATGCTGGTGTAGGACGTTCAAAACACTACCCCGTTGAAAACACTACGGTAGTGTTTTCAACCTAAGTTCAAAACACTATGGTAGTATTTTCAACTTTAAGTTGAAAACACTACTGTTAAGTTCAAAACACTACCCCTACATACGTCCAAAACACTATCCAAGTTCAAAACACTATCATAATGCGGCAGTGGGGGGCTGTAAGTGTAATGCCGCTTGTTTGTTTGTTGTTTTACGCCCTAGCAACATCTAAGGTCATATCAGGATGGGTACTGACTTGTGACAGTGTGCACTCATGGCAACTTTATAGTGCTGCCCCAATGGAAGACCAGGCTGCCAGCACCATGACCTGATATCCCACTCAGTCACATTATCCTGGCACTGAGCCAACCAGTCATAGCCCTATCCTAATAATGCTGAGCGCCAGGATAGGAAGCAACAAGTATCAATTGTTAAGTCATTGTTTGACTCGACCAGGGTTCGAACCCATGACCCCACGATCTACCAACACAGGAGACAGACACTCTAACTCATTTGGCCATCCTGTCTGGTCTATAATGCTGCAAATTGTAACCTACTGGTACATTATTGATATGATCACCATGCTGCGGGGTTTGATTGATTGTTTGTTGTTGTTTTATGTCCTAGCAACATCTATGGTCATCTCAGGAAGGGTACTGACTTGTGAGAGTGCTCACTCATGGCGAATTTATAGTGCTGCCTCACTGGGAGACCAGGCTGTCTGCACCATGAAAGTAGTGTTTAGAACTTAAAGGGAGTGTTTTGAACTTAAGGATAGTCTTTTGAGCGTAGCCAAAGTAGTGTTTTGAACCTACCATTAACTAAGTTGAAAACACTACCGTAGTGCTTTGAACCTAGGTTGAAAACACTGCCGTAGAGTTGTTGTGGGATAGTGTTTTGAACTTACTACACAACATGCCTGTAAGACAGACGTTACTGCCACACACATTCACTCAGACTCACTCTAGGGACCAGACAGGATGGCTGAAGGAGTTGAGCATCCGTCTCCCGTTTTGGTAGATCGTGGGGTTCGAACCCATGGGTTCTAACCCGTGTCGAGTCAAACCAATGACTTAAAAATGTATACTTGTCGCTTCCTATCCCGGCGCTCAACATCAATAGGATAGGGCAAGGACTGGTTGGCCCAGTGTCAGGATAATGTGACTGAGTGGGATAGCTGGTCTCCCAGTGGGGCAGCACTATAAACTCGCTATGAGTGCACACTGTCACAAGTCGGTACACATCATGAAATGACCTTAGATGTTGCCAGGACGTAAAGCTCCAACAGCCAACCAACCACACTCACACACAACATAGCAGTAAGCAGGTCTTTACTGCCACATACACGTACGTGCACACAACCGTAAACCGTGCGCAGTGGCCGAATCGGTAGAGCGCAGGCCTCACGTGCGGGAGATCGGGATTTCGCTTCCTGGTCGAGTCAAACCGATGACTTATAAAATTGATACTTGTCACTTCCCAGCCTGTCGCTCGGCATTAAGAGGATAGGGCAAGGACTGGTTCACCCAGTGTCAGGATAATGTGTCTGAGTAGGATATTGAGTTATGGTCCTGGCAGTGGGGCAGCACTATAAAGTCGCCATGAGTGCCCACTGTCGCAAGTCGGTACCCGTCCTGATATGGCCTTAGATGTTGCTAGGACGTAAACAACAACACAACCGTAAGGACGCATAAATTTACTGTTGTCCACACGCACACAACGGAGATACACACGCACAACATTACGCGGCTACAAACACTCCTACACACGCGCACAGGCGCGCACATGCGCATGCACACATACATACATACATACATACATACATACATATACTCAATGCACACACCAGTCATACACCCTCAGATATATACCAATGCACATGCAACGCACACGCAATGCACACGCAACGCACACGCAATGCCAATAACACATGAAAAGGCCATAGCCCTGTCACATTACGACACATCGCGCAAGCGCATGGCCAACAGCTAAAATCACTTTCAAACGTCGAGATGCATCAAACTTTTCAGCGCGGGGGGCAAAGTTGGACGTACATATACCGTATACACAACATAAAAAACTTTTGCAGAACGTATGTCCGACCTATTGCTAGTGTACGGCCATCGTATGTGTAGCGTATACATACCTTATAGACAACGTGCTGAACGTATGAACGTATGCAGAACGTATTTCCGAACTATTGCAGAGTCACTCTCCAAACACATTATTATCCCCGGCCTTTTCTCTCCAACGCACAGCCTCCTGAGTTCATGTCGACCCCACCCTCACATGTACACACATTCTCACACACCCTCAGACATACACTCACACACATACACTTGCTCACACACTCACACACAAAACACACACGCTTATACACACTCACACACATATATACACTCTCTCTGAATGCATACACCCTGAACACATGTACACACACTCATTCACACACACTCACACACATAAACATGCATGCCCATACACACACTCTCTGAATACACACACACTGAACACACACACTCACACATATAGACACTCTCTTACAGACATTTTGATAGGTTGTGGGATTCGGACCCATGGGTTCAAACCCTGGTCGAGTCAAACCAATGACATACTAATTTATACTTGTCGTTTCCTAGCCAGGCGCTTGACATTATTAGGATAGGGCAAGGATTGGTTGGTTTGGTGTTTGGATAATGTGACTGAGTGGGATATCAGGTCGTGGTGCTGGCAGCATGGTCTTCCAGTGGGGCAGCACTATAAAGTCGCCAAGAGTGTGCGCTGTCACAAGTCAGTACCCATCGTGATATGACCTTAGATGTTAACAGGACGTAACATCCAACAACAAACCAATATACACCTGAATGTATACACACACTCACACACACACACACACGTAAACGCACACGCCCATACACACATTTACACACTCTCTCTCTGAATATATACACCCTGAACACACACTCACACACACTCATTCACACACACACTCATTCAGACACACTCACATACATGCCCATAAACACAGTCACACACATACACACACTCTCTCTCTCAATACATACACTCTGAACACGCACACATATAAACACACAGGGCGCATACCCTCACTCACACACACATGCTCACACACACCCACTGAAACTCCCTCCTACCACCCAGCCTCAACACTCACCCATCCCGCAAGCAGCACCATCAGCTCCAGGGACTGAAGGCAATGTTACGGCCGGCAGATACAGGGTTGTAGGACACCGATCATTCCTGCTCCGCCTGGCTTCCATTAGTCCAATAAACCATGTCCATCCATGGCTGCGGCTGGAGCCAAAGCCGCAGTAAGTGCTAGAAACATGCCCCACTCCTGAAGGCGGTGTAAAAGATACTGCTACTGAAGCCATCAATGAAGCCATCGCTGAAGCCATTGCTGATGGCATTGCGGATGTCATTACTGATCTAATTGCAGAAGTCATTCCAGCGCTAGTGTGCTAACCATTAGACTACCTAGGCTTCCCTATGCAATCACCCTACCCACACCTATCATTGCATGTGGGGTGGACCTCACTAGACAGGCATTGCTGAAGGCAGTGTTGAAGCTATTGCTGAAGTAATTATTACTAAAGGCAGTGTTGAAGCTATTGCTGAAGTAAGTATTACTAAAGGCAGTGTTGAAGCTATTGCTGAAGTAATTATTACTAAAGGCAGTGTTGAAGCTATTGCTGAAGTAAGTATTACTAAAGGCAGTGTTGAAGCTATTGCTGAAGTAATTATTACTAAAGGCAGTGTTGAAGCTATTGCTGAAGTAAGTATTACTAAAGGCAGTGTTGAAGCTATTGCTGAAGTAATTATTACTAAAGGCAGTGTTGAAGCTATTGCTGAAGTAAGTATTACTAAAGGCAGTGTTGAAGCTATTGCTGAAGTAATTATTACTAAAGGCAGTGTTGAAGCTATTGCTGAAGTAAGTATTACTAAAGGCAGTGTTGAAGCTATTGCTGAAGTAATTATTACTAAAGGCAGTGTTGAAGCTATTGCTGAAGTAATTATTACTAAAGGCAGTGTTGAAGCTATTGTTGATGTAAGTATTACTAAAGGCAGTGTTGAAGCTATTGCTGAAGTAAGTATTACTAAAGGCATTGTTGAAGCTATTGATGAAGTAAGTATTACTGAAGGCAGTGCTGAAGCTATTGCTGAAGTAATTATTACTAAAGGCAGTGTTGAAGCTATTACTGAAGTAATTATTACTAAAGGCAGTGTTGAAGCTATTGCTGAAGTAATTATTACTAAAGGCAGTGTTGAAGCTATTGTCGATGTAATTATTACTAAAGGCAATGTTGAAGCTATTGCTGATGTAATTATTACTAAAGGCAGTGTTGAAGCTATTGCTGAAGTAATTATTACTAAAGGCAGTGTTGAAGCTATTGCTGAAGTAATTCTTACTAAAAGCAGTGTTGAAGCTATTGCTGAAGTAATTCTTACTAAAGCCAAAACTAAAGCCACTGGTGGAACCACCGTTGAAGTGAGTTCCAAATCTACTACTTAAGCCATTGCTGACGCCAGTTCTGAGGTAATTACTGAAACCAGTTCTGAAGCCATTACTGCAGCCAGTTCTGAAGCCATTTACTACAGCCAGTTCTGAAGCCATTTACTGAAGCAAATTCTGATGGCATTATTGAATCCAGTTTTGAATGGAGTTTAGAAACCAGTGCCGAAACCACTGATGAAACCAATTCTAAAACCTAGCTCTTAGGCCGTTACTGGATTCATTGACGAAGCCAGTTTTAAAGCCATTACTGAAGCCATAATTGAAACCAATTCAAAAGCCATTACTGCGACTGAAGTCAGTTTCGAAGCCAGTTCTGAAGTAAATTCTGAAGCCAATGATAAACATGTCTGAAAGCTAATATCAAAGGCAGCAGTAAAGTTTGTGTAGAAGCCAGTGCACTGCGGAGGGCAAGGCCTAAACAGCATGGAACACAGACGAAGGCACACCAGATGGGATGGCTCATGAGTTGAGTGTCTGCCTCCCGTTTTGGGAGATCGTGGGATTCGAACCCTAGTTGAGTCAAACCAATGACTTTAAAATTGATACTTGTCGCTTCCTAGCCATGTGCTTGGCCTTATTAGGATATGGCAAGGACTGGTTGGCTCAGTGTCAGGATAATGTGACTGAGTGGGATATCAGGGTATTATGCTGGCAGCTCGGTCTCCCAATAGGCAGCACTATAAAGTCACCATGGGTGTGCACTGTCACAAGACAGTACCGGTCCTGATATGACCCTAGATGTTGCCAGGACATAAAACTCCAACAACCAACCAGCAGACGAATTCAATTATGTATGCAAAATTTGAGACAAAGCCTAATTCAGTACAGTAGTACCGGTCTTAAGCGACATCTATGATTGATGAACCCCTTCCATATGCGAACAATGTTCAATGTATGAACTGGTTTTTGTCTCATTTGATTATCCATTCGACAACAGGGACACCTGCTAAGTCAGGACAATATTGGTCTGGACGCAGAGTTGTCCATTGAAGACAGTTACCACTGTATGTGTAGCCACTGTGAAAGCCAACACTGAAACCAGTGATGAAGCCAATATTGAGGTCATTGCCCAAATCTGTGACGCATGTGTGGAGTAACATCAGATGCTATCGACGGAGGAAGCCAATGGCGTAAGCACTGATGAAGCCACCATTCTAATTAATCATTGAAAATTAAGCAGTGGGGAAATAAGGACAAACTTAAAATTATGCCGCATCAATTAAAGCTGCATAGTCCGATGAAGCCTCAAATTTTCAAAACCAAAACAATTATCTAGATTTGATTTGACATATGTAACTCAGACACTGATGCATTTAATAAACCTTTGTTTCTGCACAGAAGGGAATACTGAGTCAATTTAATACAAACTATGGTGTCAGAGTTTTGGTGTGCTTGCCAAAACTAATTTGACATGCTTGCACTTCAAATATCTCAAAATTTAGCCATTTAAAATGAAAGTTACTTCAAACTAAAGTAATGTAAATTATGACGGGCAATCATAAATACACTGATATATTCATCTCAGAAAAATGACAGAAACTCAAAACCATCGGACTATGCAACTTTAATTGGTCCAAGCGCAAATCTGCTACCGCCGACCAATTCACGAGAGTAGAAATGTGTTTCCTTTGGTTTTGTTCATCTTGGTTTCCTTTTAAAAGCTGCAGTCTGATGAACGGATAACATTTTCCAAACTAAAATCCTTAAGCCCCAGTCACACCTACCCGGACAAGCCCCGGATTTTGAGCCGGACCACCCCCGGACCAATCACCCGGACTGTCCTGGACAGCCCCGGATAAAATGACTGTTTTCATCGTTTTTTGCCTCGGATGTCATACCTTCCCGGACGAGCCCCAGACGAGCCCCGGACCAGATCGCCCCGGACTGCCCCTGGACTCCCCAGTGTAGCCACGGAGTACTCCAAGACTTGCTCTGTGGCTAATCCATGCTGATCCGGCTCGTCCGGGTCTTATCCGGACAGTCTGGGAGTTGTCCGTGGCTATGTCGGGGCTAGTCCGGGGCTGATCCGGGTTAACCCGTGGCCCTGGATGGTACACGGACTACCCCTGGAGCACCCCCGGACTACCCGGACCACCCCCGGATCATCTTGGACGATGCCGGATCGAGCCCCTGTAGGTGTCGATCCGGGTAGGTGTGACTGGGGCTTTACCAATATTAGATCCCACATATTTAACTCATTAAATATTTATTGCAGTTTGCTGTCTCCTGTTCTTTGCTTCTACACTTGAAAATGGATAAATGAACCCTATATCAAGCATTTCTGTTTACACAAAAGAAATTTAATTTGCCATGTTTTTATTCTTTCATATATCTCAAAGGTAGCTTTTTAAGATAAAAGTTACTTCAAACTTAAAGCAAAGTAAATTATAATGATGAATCCAATATATTTATCTAAAAAAATATGGCAAACGTCAAAGTGCCTGTCACACTATGCTGGATTGAGCAATGGACAGAATTGTCTAGTCCGGTGGTGTTTGGGCATGATAAGTATCAAAATGTATTAAAATGTGTCAAAATGTTACAATATCAGGTCAAAGACCGCCAGATGAACGGACATGAAACGTACATGAAACAGACATGAAATGTACATGACAGGATAGCCAACGGACGATAAACGGTCTAAACAAACTCAAACCAGACAAGAACCATAGACGTCAATCCAGTGGCATCCGTTCCAAGTTTTGTGCATGTTCAAAACTTGTAACGGATCGGGCCGGATATCAACGGATATGCAATGGATATGCAACAGACACAAACCGGACTTTGCCGGATATCAACAGACTTTGTTCGGTTCCTTCCGTTTCTCCAATCCGGTGATCTGTGGCATCAGTTGATTCAACTTGAATTAAAAGAGGAACTCACAATTTACAGAATACAAGCAAAGTAATCAATAGACCCAGACACCAAGAATGGGTGACTTTTTAGGTCTGCACCCACTGATTGACATGTTTGATCATAACAGGCAGGATTTATTTGCTTAATGGCAGAACATGCTGCTGCTATCTATTTATACACATTTATTAAATGGCTAAATTGCGTTGATGAGGCCTCAGCTATGAATTGTTTGTTTGTTGTTTTATATCCTAGGAACATCTAAGGTCATATCAGGATGAGGACCAACTTGTCACAGTCTGCACTCATGGCAACTTTATAGTGCTGCCCCAGTGGGAGACCAGGTCACTGGCACTATGACCCGATAGCCCATACAGTCACATTATCCGGATACTGTGATAACCAGTCCTTGTCCTATCATATTACTGCCAAGCTCCCTACGGCCCCTTACCAGACGGGATGGCCGAATGAGTTAGAGTGTCCATCTCCCGTGTTGGTAGACCATGTGATCGTGGGTTCGAACCCTGGTCGAATCAAACCAATGACTTAAAAATTTATACTTGTCACTTCCTAGCCAGGCGCTCTGCATTATTAGGATAGGACAAGGACTGGTTCACTCAGTGTCAGGATAATGTGACTGAGTGGGATATCAGGTCAAGGTGCTGGCGGTCTGGTCTTCTAGTGGGGCTGCACTATAAAGTTGCCATGAGTGTGCACTGTCACAAGTCGGTACCCGTCCTGATATGTCTTTAGATGTTGCTGGATGTAAAACAACAACAAACAAAACAAACAAGAGCTCCCATCGACCCTTACCTCACTGCCGATAGTCACCTTTACTCACTGCAAATTTTATATATATAAATATATATATATATATATATACACATATATATATAGACACATATTAAGCCTTGTCACTTATTAATGAGTTTAAATAATTTAAATTAGTGACAGCAGGCTACATAGTTTTGTCAGAGTGGATGAAACATTTGGTGGGTGGAAGGAACGCGCCCTTGATGGTTGTTTGACATACAGAACGTCATCGACAGTGAGGACACATCGTGGACAGAGGGGAGCAGGGTGCACAACGCAAACATTGATTCTATGTCGCTTACCCTGACAACCTCTGCCCCACCCTGCGCCACCTAGTGTGTACAACAGACAGCATCATAATGGTATCATCGTCTAGACATCCTCCTCAGCAGGCTACCCGTCTTCAACTTAGCAGACCTCCCCCTCCCCAGCCCACCGGGCCTCAACCCACCCCGCCTCACCCTCCCACCCCTCCTTACCCTCCCCACTGGGCCTCATCCTCCCCACCCCACCTCATCCTTCCACCCGCATTCCCACCCCACTCCTCATCCCCTCACCACCCCAACTCACTACCCCATCTGACCATCACTACCCCACCTCACCCTCCCCACCCCAACCCGCCTCCATACCCCCCTCCCTACTGCCCTCACCCTCCCACCCTCGTTTCACCACCGCGCCTCACCACCCCACCGCACCGTCCCCTCCCCACCATCATCACACCACACCCCCTCCATCACATCACCCTCCCCAGACTACCCTGCCCACATCACTCTCCACACGCCACACCACCATCCCTTCGATAAAAAAAATCACCACAGTAAGTATTGCACACACCCATCATCATGCTGTCGGTCGCAATGCGACAAAGACTGCTTTTATTTCTTAACCGCCACTATTTCGTGTGGTTGTGCATTTTATAAAAGCTGCTTGCAAAGTGTTGAAGTGCTGCTGGCTTTTGCAAATTTTTACTAGCAGCACTCTCTCGGGGAGCAAATAGAGGTCTCACGCTGGCAAGAACACGTCAAGACAGGCGCAAACTATTTGTCCCTGCAGTAGCTGGCTGGGAGATGTTGGGAGTTCCCTTCATCACCACCCTTAATGCTGCCATGGAAGCATGGTTTTCTGTTAGGGTTTGCTCCCTTAGCCTTTGGTTCTATCAAGAACCTGTACCACAATGCCGTGGTTTATAACTTTGCAAGGCAAGGGCATCAAACTCCCTGAGGTATTTTAGCAGATAGGTACTGCATTACCCGCATACCCACACACCCACGGAACATTAAACACTCGGCAATAATAATAATAATAATAAATAGTACTTACTAGAGAGTCCTTAATAGCAGGAACCATTCTAATGCGCTACAAGTAAGACCAGATTATGACATATTTATAACTTGTTTACAAATGTTGAAACCAGACAGTGCCCGAATCAGTAGAGCATGGGCTTCCCGTGCGGAAGGTCAGGAGTTCGAATCCCAGTCGCGTTAAACCAATGACATATAAAATTGATATTTATCACTACCTAGCCTGACACTCTGCATTAATAGGATAGGACAGGGACTAGCTTGCACTGTAGCAGGATAGTATGGGCTGCGGGTTTGGTCTCCTAGTGGGGAAGCACTATAAAGTTCCCATGAGTGTGTAGTGTCACAAGTTGGTACCCGTACTGATATGAGCTTATATGTTGCTAGCTACACAAACTACATACCTTCTAAGGCTCTTTCAGTATATATAACGATGGCGGGAAGATGAAGAGACGGTGGTTCAAATGTTGTCTGTTTCCAATGACGCGCATCTGTCCCACTGAGGTCAATAAATACTCAGCCACACTTCCCGAAGGTCACCCCAAGGTCGCGCCCTGTGAGCTGGCATCCTGGTATTTGACAGAAATGAAGAGCGCATGCACCGATCAATCAGTGCTCGCGTCCAATCAGGAAGCTGCAGCAAGTTTGCCAATTTGGGCGGAGCTCCTACCGACGGACATGAGCGTCGGGGGACTTTGTGACTGTGAAGTAAGACGAGGTAATTCACTGCTTACGACAGTTCAGTGCGATGAAGAATGGCCAGAGGAGGCTAAGGAGACTGCGGCTTGCCGCTGGGTTAAATAGGGTAAGAAAAGAGAGAATAATAAAATAAACAGAACAAATTAAGCACCTAGTGTGATTCTCAGGATATAGATACTAACTAGATTGACGTAAAAGTCTGACAGAATTCTTTTCTCTTAATGATTGATGGTTGTAATATCCGCTACTTACGAATATTAAGACTACTACTACTCGGTCATTAATAGCGAAATAGCGAATGGTAGACAGGAAGTGTGAACACTTATTTGTCTCTCATTTTTGCTTGAGTGCAAGTAAATAAGCAACACAAGGAATAATTAGTAGCATGTGGTGAATAAGGGGTCAAATTTCCCTGGATCATCAGCCCATGCTTTTTCTAATCTGTTCTTGAATGAATTTATTGACTCGGCATCAATAACATTTTGTGGGAGACTGTTCCATATATTTATGATCCTGTTTGAGAAACTGTGTTGCCTTAACTTTGAAATGGCTCTGGGTTTTACTAGTTTGAGAGTATGTCCCCGACTGCCTTCTCTTTTATTCAAGGCGAAAAATTGGTTCATATCTATTTTATCAATAGCGTATAGCTTCCCATTTCCGTTTAAACCCCCACATTGAGATTACAGCATATTGCCTTATCACTTCGTACATGAATCCTACATTTATGCCTGCAAATATCTCACCAAGCAGAGCCTGCTACAACCACCAGGTATCAACCAGCACAACAGAAATCGATGTCACTCGCTAAATGCCAACAGAGAAGCTCTCATTTATTAACAATACACAGTCTCATATGAAGCTTCCATCCATTCTAAGGTTCAGCACAAGCAGTATTCAAATCAGTCTCAACAGTCAGTCACACGCAAAAACTACAAGGCCACATAGCGGTAATCCCTAATACACAACTGTCCTCCTGCCTTTGGGCCCACTCCTCCATCCGCCCTAATGGTCTCTCACCTGTGACTGTTCTCTCGTCTTCCGTCCTGCCCCCTTGGCCCGCTTTCCTGTACAGCCCAGTGACCAATCGTGTGCATTTATCTTCGCTGTCCATGCTTTCAATTCCTGGGACCCGCCCTCTTTCCTGGTGCCCTTCCAGACCATAATTCCTCATAAGACCACAGAATTGTACATGGTGAAGTATTGAAATATCGCCTTTCTCTGTCGCCACAAAGTGTGTGTGATGGTATTTCCAGTGAACGGCCCACTCACTATATGAGACAGGATAATTGTTGGAAAAATTCAACTATCTACATTTTCTTTTTTAATTTTAAATATAAATATAATGTGTTGTTGTAGCTATGGGGAATCAGATTCACCCTGTCCTTGTAGTACATGGATGAATGACAACGTAGTATAAATACGGGCGAAAATAGCTCTAGTATGGAACAGGAAGTAGAATGCCTGCCTCCAGTATCAAATGGGTACGTATATCGACACAGAGTTGGTGAAATGGGAGAGAATGCAAAAAAGACAAGATGGCGGTCATAGAACGCCTTCGATTTCACCTTTAAATTCTATTAAACTATATGTTTTATTATATTTTTCAACTCAAAGGTAGTGGGGAAATATTAAGACATATATAAAGAATAAGTATTGCTTTTTAGATTGTGGATTTAGGGTCTCATTTCATTTCCCCGCTTTGTCGACAGCTTTTATATAGGGCTGGTATTCACCCGTGTACTGTGAGTACAGGGTGAATTCTTTATCTACCTTCTTACATGACATTGATGCGGTGACCAGGATACTTTAACCCGTGATGTGCACGGGTTAAAGTTAGCCCCCGCATCAATCCCTGCACCAATATTGTGTTGAACTGTTATACATGTATACAGTCAAACCTCTCTAACCGACCACCTCCACAGATCGACCATTCCCCTATATCGATCACTTTATGTTGGTTCCAAACGATCAAATCACATACAATACTATTGTAACAAAATGAAAAACAACATTCATGGTTACATGACTCAAAATGGATGCCACTCTGGTCGAAGGGACCAAAGTTAGTAAAAAAAAGATCAAAATTAATATGAAATGTGTATGGTAGGCTCACAAAAAGATGCTATTAACAACCCATACATGGCGAAACATCAGTGGAGTATGGTGATGTGTGTTAACAGAGGAGTAGTGATCAGAACTACCCTAATACTTCACCACTCGGCAAATAAGGAAGAAGTCAGAGTTGGGCTGAGCCTATTTATTAATAGTTCTCTGGCAGGAGACTATACGCCTACCTATAAAAAAATAAAAATAAAATTACAGACGAAGTGACAGACATACGGTCACATATTAGTACAATTGCGCGACGCAGGTGGCGCCCCATTCGCGCACACCTGCTCAAGGTGGGTGCGCGACTTCGAATACATTTAATATTGAATGCTCAGTAATAAACAATATATATACAATATAACCTTGGATTCTGCTACGTTACATTATATTATTATAATCCATTATAATACACATAACCACTCGGCAAATAAGGAAGAAGTCAGAGTTGGGCTGAGCCTATTTATTAATAGTTCTCTGGCAGGAGACTATACGCCAACCAGACCCCCAACCGGGGGGTCCCTCCAAACCAACTCTGACTCATACATGCGCAGCCAACTTGGCTGCCACTCGCATATCATTCAAGATGCGTACCGAGAGGGGGGTTCTCAAATATCTGTATACAGCATCACTTGTCCAATCGCCCCTTGTACGGATTTCTTCCAGAGAGGCACCACACATAGATAGGTATGTACACCCACCCCTCCTAAGCGAATGTGATGATAATAATGTGATATCTAATCCACATAGTCGCCCAAACCGTTTTAGGGTTGCCTGGTAAATTTCATATGATAAAGGGAAACACGTACCACCATCGCCAGGCAACAAAAACGCTGGTGCACCATAATCGGCCGGCTGTTCCGAAAAATGCTTCTCCGTCCAATAGACCGCACACAGGGATTTATCCGGACACCTAGCTATCGGAATATCTAAAGATCTTTCTCTGAACTGTATCGTTTTCGACTTATATATTTTTATTACCATCCCCCATGGATAGAATCTAAAGTCCCTCCTCCGAACCATCGCATCCGAGAAAGTTATGTTGGATTTACGCAATAACCCCCTAAAGCTGCAAAGAACTGCTGCTCGCCATGCAGTGTGTCCAGTACTCTCATTTAAGAACGAAAATATTTTCTGAAGCATACCAGGCAACAACGGCATAGCCTGCTTTGGTGCATCTCCCAGTTCCCTCCGGATCCCTTTAAGAGTTGAGGAAATGACAAAATCCGAATAATCTATCCTCGGAGCTCCTTGAATCTTGAAAAAATAATTAAGTCCGCTTAAATAATTAATGATCGATGAATATTTAAGGGTCCTCGCTAGCCATGTCGCGTACAGTGCTACCTGGATAGCGTCACAAGGCAATGGTGCATGGGTTTCAGAAAACTCATCTATAAAACAAAAATACTTATTGATCTGCTTCTCTCTAACTATCATAGAATTCGGTGCGTAGCATTTATCTTGGAAATTCTTCTGCTCTAGCCTGAGCCTCCCGATTTCTGTAATGACAAGGGAGATCTAAATATACTACTGCAACATAATATCCCTTCAGGGTCAGCGCTATTAATTACTGCGGCCATGCTAACTTTTTCTAATCTACTTAAGGCATCCGTTATTACATTAGCTTCAGTACTAATGCGGACCGAGGTAAAGACAAAGTTATGCTCTATGGACAGCCAGAATAATCTCCGAACATAGTACATAATCAATTTACATTTGGACCTGCCCGTACATAGTGCAGCTTCCACCGTAGCACTATCAGTGATCATTATTACAGAGGCTCCTTCCCAGGTATGTCCCCAGCGTTTCGCTGCCGCATAGACTGCCCACATTTCTTGTGAATTAATATGTGCATTTCTTACTTCATTATCCGGGATATCGCAGTGGTGGTGTACCGCCGTGTGCAAAGATTCTTCATAACTTGGGTCAAAACAGCCAACTAACCAGTCTGTGTCATACATGGCCCCATATCCCCATTTACTAGAGTCACTGTATGTGGCTGTAATCGTTGCAAACTTTCCCAGTGCTAAAGCCTTACCATTAAATTTACCGGCAAAGTTAAACCACCAATGCACATCCTCCCGAAAGCCTACGTTTAAACGGACCTTATAATGTGGTTTTTTGACAGAGTTTATCAAGTCATACACACGTCTTGAAAATGTTTGCCCACCACGCACTACTTTGGCGCAGTGGGCTAACAATCCGCCTAGCTTCTCCAGTTCTTTTCTAGTAGCCTTTTCCTTGTTCTTAAATGCCAACAATGTACCGCGTAGCTTATCTAGCTTATCTTCCGGTAGCGTCAACTGTAACTTTACCGAATCGATAATTATACCCAAGAATTTGATTCTTGTTGTAGGTGAGATAAGTTTTTTGAAGCTTATATAGAAGCCTATTCGCCGCAACAACGCTACTACTTTATTCTGCTGCATAATAGCAGTTTTAAAGTCAGGGGACACAAGGCAAAAATCGTCCAAATAATTTACGATTTTGCTTACTCCCTCCCTAATTGCGCACCGAACAATAAACTCGGATATTTTTGAAAAGACAAATGGGCTCGAGGAGAGCCCCATGCAAAGCCTGTTGTCAAGCATGTATATTGGCTTCCCATCAGGCTCGCTACTGAAATTCCAAATTAAACCCTGTCTTGGCCTATCCACAGGGTGGATAGCCACCGCACGGTATGCGTCTTTTAGGTCTATCGTAGAGAGAAAGTCGCCTTGCTCCATGAAGTCAACCACATCGTCAACTCCTTTATAATTAAATTTACAGGCTACCTCATCAGTGAAATTATTCACAGAATCATTTTTGGGCCTACTACAATCGATTATCCCTCTCCCTCCATCGTTCTTTGGTATACAAAATATATTATGCACACATTGCGGTGTATGGTTTACTTGGGATAATATATCATGGTTCAATTCCAACAGTAATTTCTGGGAAATGATATCCCTGTACATGGCATTCCGTATCTTTTTAAATTTGGTGTTATACACTGCCGGACACTCATAATTCGTCACGTGGAAACCGAAGACCACACCCCATAATATATAAATCCAGTCCGGATCTGTGTCGCCTCTTAAAAAAAGTTCATAAATCACTCTACATGGTTTTAATTGAGCACGGCTACCGGCTATGAAGTGTTCACATGCACATTTACCGTCCACACATGAATTTGTTATTTTAATTACTGTTGGATCTGAACTAGGGAGTTCCCTTATGTGGAATGCCCAATGACAACAATTACCTGTAATTGTTTCGACATAAATCATATCTTCTTTACTAGCATTATCGCTGTTTATCCAACTATTCAGTACTCTGTTAACCTGGCTATCTCCTTTCGTACTAGTATTCGTATGGCCGTCAGCACTATTCATTGAAATGCTTTTCGGTCTACTAGTTTGAGAGTTTATTTGTAGTTTATCAGCACATGTAACATTGTCTGGAATATCAATTCCACCGTCCCCAATTGCCTCATTAACCTGGTTTACATCCTGCGACCCGAATTTGGCCGGCATAGCATTTGAAACACACGTAACATAATTGGTCTCACCTCTTGGTGATCGGCTGGAATGCAAAGGGTTAATTACATGTTTAACAGGGGGTGCCAAGTGTGTCGAAACCGCACCGTCCAAATTGACGCAACAATTATTACCGATTTCCACATTGGATATAGTACTGCTGTCATAAAACGGAATAGACTTCCCATTACCCAGCACACTGTACATATCACTACAAGGTTCAACATAATTTATAGAGCCAATATTATGTTCACAAAACCCTGTTGGTCCACCCTGTTCAGTATTACCCTGTCAGTTTTTGCCACAGTTATATTTTTTGTGGCTCTTACTCCCACACTTGGAGCACCAATGACCAAAATTGCACACGTCCTCTAGTCTACCACAGCCACTCTCCTTATTCCACTTATAGCAACCAGTTTTGCCATCCTTAGTGAAATTATTTGTCTTGCGCGTGCTAGTTGATGTCTTCCTCTGGCGCATATTGTGCATACCGTAATGAAACATGGCTAAACCTGTGTTACGGCTTCCGAACGCAGCAAACCCCTCGACTTCCGCTAGCTTTCTAATATCTATATCATAGTCGACATGGGTGGAGTCTTGAAAATCATTTTGCTTCGCTCTCGAGGCCATAAAACACACATGCTCCATGAGCGCTCGGAAGTCTTTCACTGTGAGCCCCTGAATATCCAGACACCAACGGATAGAGGCCGTAATTAATTCATAACAGTTGAGTTTCCGTATCTCTTTTCCTGATACTGTGTATCGCCTCAGACTCCACTTACTTCTGAGTCGCCTCGTGCTGCTGGTGCTCCTACTTCTGGAGTCGCTGGGCGTTCGTCTCCGTCGTCGACTGCGTGACCTTCGACGCCCTCTGGCCACTCCGTATTTGGAATGTTCGTCCAAGATGGCGCCCGTTGATCCTGACGTGGCTCCAGTGGCACCGGTGGCACCGGCACCCATCCCGTCCTCGTCCAATGGCGCCCTCGTACTTGCCGCATGTTCCTCCCCGCATTGCCGACCCTCCTTTCTCCTCCTCATGACGTTGCGGCGTTCTTTTAACTCTGATACCCGCTCCTCCAATGTCATTTGTGCAATTTCTTTTAGTATAAGCGTCTCCTCTTCTTCGAGACTTATAGACACAACTTTACTTGTAATGTCAGGAGAACTGTCTCTAGAATCACTATTTGCCACCTCCGCCAAAGTTGCTGCGGCTCCTCTAGTTATTCGTGCAGGTGGCGACTGTCTTCCCTTTTTCTTTCCTTTTCGTTTCTTTGTACACTTGTCACCTCGGTGTGACACCCCGCACAGGTCACAATACGGCATGCCGGCTAGTGGAGCGAGTGCAGCAGACAACCGCTCAAAATAAAATTACAGACGAAGTGACAGACATACGGTCACATATTAGTACAATTGCGCGATGCAGGTGGCGCCCCATTCGTGCACACCTGCTCAAGGTGGGTGCGCGACTTCGAATACATTTAATATCGAATGCTCAGTAATAAACAATATATATACAATATAACCTTGGATTCTGCTACGTTACATTATATTATTATAATCCATTATAATACACAATACTTCACCACCATTTGGTATTATATATCGATAGATATACATATATATTTACATGCTGTATATTTTAATAGTCTTGTACTGCTCAGTTTAGTTCCATGAGTCCTCACTATCTGAAACTGGCGCCCCTGCTGTTCAACCCACAGATTACAGATTAACGCGTGTACAGACAGGCGGCGACACAAGCCGCCTAGGATTGTCAGAGCATAGTAGTCGATGATCAATAACATGAAGAACCCTGCAGTAGATGACTGAGGGTGGAGAATAGGATGAGCTGAGGTGGAAAGCTTCCAATTAATTATACCCGCATAATGTTTATACAGCATATACATATGTGCTTTATTATCTATTAGTATTATGGGAATATAAACAAAGACACTACGACTTATCAGTTTTCTTCTATATATTAGTTATTACCTACTATCCTACTGTCATAGGAGGTAGTTCCTGCTTCTGCCACTATGGTGCCACCTGTGAGTGGCTCCTGGCCACTCTGATACCAGCTGCGTCTGGTCACTACCGCCTCCAGACCTGCTCGGATGGTCAGATTTAATGGAGTGCTAGTTCCCCTTTCTCTCACATGGCGCCACCTGCGTGTACTGAACCGCCACCTACCTACCACCCTGTCTAATCATTCAGGTATTGGTCCGTGGTTTTTGTTGTTTTGTTTACTGGGGGAGGGGGGCTTAGATCTATTTTTATTTTGTTTGTATTTGTTATTTGGGTGCGTTTGGGTGTGGTGGGTGGGAGGAGGCCCAAGGTTTGCTGATAAAACGGGAAAACAGGCTGGTAGCGGAAGGATCGGGGTGGGGCTGCCACATTGATTCATAAAAAAGCCGGTAGGTGTCGCCCAGGGATGAGGATATTGACGCGCCGTATTGATCCCAGTGACTTACGAGAGGGGGCGACACAATGCCAAGGTCTTAATAAAGAATCCTGAAAAAAAAACACCATCAATCACGTTTTACTAACAAACCATCCACGCAAACAGCACATATGAGACCGTACATTCTCTAAAACTGGGCACCAAAGTGTGACATGGAAACCAAAAGTGAAAACCTTCCAAATAATAGCAAAAATCCTTCCAAATAATAGCCTAATCCAATGCCCTATGAACGTATGCATGTTGTGCATATGTCTGAGTTGAAAAAAATGAATTTCACTTTTTGAATTAGATCTTATATTAATTGAGCAATACATTAATATCACTCGTGTAACATGAAAATCAAAGACACACCAGGAATCTCATTTTAGCATATACAACATAGTCAAACAAGATTTTCCTGATTACTGTTAAGCAGACAAGGTTATGACTTACAAGAAAAAACTTGAAAAATAAGTTGAACAAAATTTGGCTACATGTATGGTGTAAATGTGTAAATTTTCACATTTTCACTCTAGCGTAAAATCATACAATTATAATTTTGATATCGTTTGTGGGATAAATTCAATACATGTAGAACTGCTAACATACCTAATACTAGTAATAGACAGAGGCTGAAATATGTGGTGCCCAGTTTTGGAGAATAACCCATGTACATGAGAAATTCGCTCTCACAGCTACAATTCCTTTGGTGCTATAATATATAGGCCTAAATTCCGAGATTTTTGTTGTTGCAAATAATTTATTCATCTGAGTCATTATCTTCTCAGTATCGGGGCACTAATTTTCGTGTCGTTTTACCTTGTGTGTGTGATATAGAACGTATAAACTATAATACAAGTATAAAGATATGGAAGGGAATTATTATCTTTTTAAATTCTTGATGATTTACACTGCCTGTCATGGTTAAGTCTCAATAGCCTTGTTTTCACCATTAGACAGTTGGTCGATAGAAAGCCTGAGCCTACACTTCCACCGACCCAAGGGATTTTTAACCTCCCACACCACATAGACATGGTATGAGAGCAACTGGTATTTGATGACGCTGTAAGTTATACTCAGCGGTCGAAATCCAAATTGGCAGAGGTGGTGGCATGGGGAATCGAACCAGTGACCTTCAGGTTAGGAGTCCAACCTAGAAAAAAGTCAGACACTCTAACCAGAATACTCCGTAGGACCCAACACTGTACCGGTGGCACCACCTTAGGCACACTTCATCTCCACCGGCTGTTGACCAGTGTCAGCCACACCAGAGAAATTTTTCAATAATAAATATAATAAATTTGAAGTGTGGGTGGCATTTGCTTCTTCAGCAACATCTGAGGTCATATCACGGGTATTGCCTTGTGACAGAGCACACTTGTGGCAGCTTCATAGTGTTTGTTGCACAACTGGAAGATGGGGCTGCCAGCACGATGACCCGATCTCCCTCTGAGTCACATTATCCTGATACGAAGCAAACCGGTTCTTGGCCTATCCTATTAAAGCTGCATAGTCTGATGAAAACACCAAATTTTCAAAACAAAAGAATTATCTAGAATTGATTCTACATATATCTAACTTAGAAAGTGATGCACTTATTAACCTTTTGTTGCCACACGGAAGTGAATACTGAGTCAAGCTGATAAAACCTATCACTGCAGAAACTTATGGTGCTTTAGCGTGTTTGGCCAAATTAATTTGACATGTTTGTACTTGAAATATCTCAAAAGTTAGCCATTTAAAATAAAAGTTACTTCAAACTAAAGTAAGCCAGATAATAACAATTAATTGACTACATAGTAAAACTTCTCTAAATCGACCGAGCTTGGGACCTACTTTAAGTGGTCCATTTAGGGAGTTGGTCGGTTTAGGGAGTTAGAATATGGTTACAATGGTATTGTTGGGACCAAAATGAAGCGATGTGGTCGATTAGAGAGGTTTTACTGTATTTATCTCATAAAAATGAAATGACTCAAAACCATCTGATTGTGCAACTTTAAGGTCAAGTGCCTAACTAGTTAGTGACAAGTATCGACTTTATAAGTCATGGGTTTGCCTCAGCCGAGAAGCAAGCCAGTGCCCTTCTTACTGTTCTGGTAGGGTTTATGTGAGTTCCCTGACTGGATGGGGAGAAGGTCGGGGGGGGGGGGTATACTAATGGTAGAGCTGTCTATCCATACCCACCCGGAGGGAGTGGGACGTAGCTCAGATGGCAGCTTGTCCAGCTGTGTAGATGTGGGTCATCCGATCGATCCTGGTCAGTGGACACATTTGCAATTTGGGCTATTTTCCGTTCCAACCAGTAGTCCACAACTGGTTCATCAAAGGCTGTGGTATGTGCTGTCCTGTGTGTAGGAAAGTGCATATAAAAGACCCCTTGCTGCTTATCGGAAAGAGTAGCCTATGTGGCAGATGTGGGCTTCCTCCAAAGAAATATGTCAGAATGACCAAATGTTTGACATCCAATAGCCGATTGATAAAATTGAATGTGCTCTAGAGGCGTCATTAAATAAAAGAAACTTTCTTTCTTTTCCATACGTGGGTTGGGTTGGGTTGGGTGGGAAGAGCAACTATTACTGCCTAATTATTAAATGGACGCGGTGGCCAAATCTATATATGCATGTTGCTTTGGCATATTTATGCTTATTAGTTGTTGATGCTGTGGACATATTTCAAAGTAATCTTGGAACACTTCCCTAACTTCTGATGTTCTTGGAATTGTAACACATGTAACATGTAACGCATGTTTCATGTGACACTCAATAATGAATTAGGTTAGACACTGCTAATATCAGGCAAAAAATGTATTTGTTCAGGGCATTATTTGTACACATTACATGTATGCAAATATTTCTTTTGAGTGTTATAAGTTTTCTTATGTAGAAAAAGATATCGTGATGACTTTTGTTGTTGTTGAAGATTTATACTGCTTATCATGGATAAGCCTGAATAGGCTTGTTTTCACCATTAGACAGTTTGTCGATAGAATGCCCGAGCCTACACTTTTACCGACCCAAGGGATTTTTAACCTCCCACACCACATAGACATGGTATGAGAGCGACTGGCCTTTGATGTCGCTGTAAGTTATACACAGCGGTGGAAATCCAAATTAGCAGAGATGGGGGCACGGGGAATCGAACCACCAACCTTCAGATTAGGAGTCCGACCTAGAAAAACTTAGAGGATGAAGATGACAACAGGTGAACACGTGATAGCATCATAGCGCAACATCCTGTTTATAACTTGACACCACATCATCAGTAGGTGTGTAGATGCCCACAGTATATTTGAAAATCATGGTGAGAAGAGATTTGATCCATTCAGAGTGGCCTGGTGTGCGCCAATTTTGTTTGGATTAACCGATAATTTGGATTAATCGACTTTGGTTTAACCAACTTTTTTATATGAGAAATGGTACTATTTTGCCGGGCCGCCCCAAAAAGTTTGGATTCACCGATCGTTTGGTTTAACTGAGCTTGGTTTAACGGGGTTATACTGTAGCTAGCCACAAGCTAGATATCGAGTTTTAAAAAAGAACATTAAATTTAAAGAACATAAAATGACAGATGATACACAATGGAAACATGTAAAAGAGTCAAATACAATAAAAGAATACGCGCAGGCTCTGATTTTCATGGTGTGGAATTGTGATTCAAACTCGCTTCATCGAGTATTAAATCGCATGTAACAAAAAACTATTTAATTTTAGCGAAGAGGGTTTGCGACTTGTTAGTAACCTGAGACCTGGGCAGTCGGTTGGTCGCCATATTGGAAATACTTCAGGGATGACTTGCAGGAAACAAATCTGTTTATACGGGGCCACGGTTGCATTAAGTTGAATGCAGTGGCATGCTTTGGTTGCCTTGGCAACCGTCTGGGCGTTGTTTTCGTTATATCAGCAGGCAGATAGGAAGGGAACAGTCGATGACTGTCCGCAGCAAATATAGGTCATCGATGCGTCAAACCGAGCACGCCCAAAATCGAAGAAGTGTACAACTGTCAACGGCAAAACCCTTTATTACATTCTAATCTGAAAACTAAATCCAATGAAATGACATTGGCGGGGGAAAAAAACTAAAACAAACTAAACAAGCATTAGTTTTGTGTGTGTTTGTTGTTTTCCATTAACCCTAGATCGAGTTTAACTCGCTGCACAGGAACAGTGCAGTAAAAGTAAAAGTAGTTCAGTTAGCAGACGGCATTTAGCAACAAATGCGCGGGTAAACGTATGCCACGTCTAACAACACAAGTTCACTATCGACATATGTGGAGTTGTTATTCAACTATATATATATAGATTAGTTAGACGAATCTTACCTGGGTATAGATGATGGATAACTATTGTTTTACCGAGGTAGAAGCCTCGGTTAGACGTGGGCGAGGGAGAAGGAAGCACATCCGGGTCCAGCAATCTTTACCTACTAATTCAGGATAAAAATGATTCTAAAAAACAACCTAAGGTCAAGTGACCTCATGCTAAATTGAGTGATTGACTAGACGTGGCAGGGCGTGGTGGGTGGGCCCTCGCCCACGTCTAACCGAGGCTTCTACCTCGGTAAAACAATAGTTATCCATCATCTATACCCAGGTAAGATTCGTCTAACTAATCTATTTTACCTCGGTATGCCGCCTCTGGCTAGCCGTAGGCTAGGGAGACCTTTACGTAAAATAATTTTTATCCTGATATTCTTGTTTTGTTATTATTCTTTAGTGATTATGTCTTATGTATGCAACAATGGAAAAGCGATTTGTATGGCAAAA
The DNA here is from genome assembly GCA_030323885.1 of Branchipolynoe longqiensis. NCBI lineage: Eukaryota > Metazoa > Annelida > Polychaeta > Phyllodocida > Polynoidae > Branchipolynoe > Branchipolynoe longqiensis. The sequence goes on along the minus strand of CM059194.1, from coordinate 16,368,825 downwards.
AAGAGGAAAAACCAATGTTTTTCTTACCTCTCTCTTTCAGTTGGTGAGTAGCCTGTGCGCTATCGGCTGAGGCTTCTCTAGTCGTTTGTGGTAATGTCTAGCAAACGAAGTAGCGGTTTTCCATCCCGCGTGAGCTAGGATCCGTTTAACGGAGATGCCTAGCAATCTTGCCTTGGACACCATTGCACCACGTGTAGAGTGCGATGAGTACCTGTCTGTATTTACTCCCGCCAGTTTTAACACATTCATTGTCCATCGGGCGAGGGTATCCCTGGAAATGGCCTTGTGTGGCTTAATAAAGCTGACCAATAGCTGTCTTGAGTTTCTTATTAATCTTGTCTTGGATATATAATTTCGTATCGCAGATACGACACATAACTTGCGATCCTGAGTGAAACTGGACACCCCTATCGTAGAAAGGGGGTCACCTAATCGGTTTGATTTTAATAAAGTTGATAAATCAAACGTGGCCTCTTTACTGTCAATTTCTAGACCATTCAGCGACAGGGCAACTATAGTTTGGCCTCTGTGTCCAGTGACCAGGAGAAGCAAAACTGCGACTTTGAAACCTAAAAGTTTAACGTCCAGAAACTTATTTTCTGGCCATTTCTTGAAGAGGTTGAACACTAGAGAAACATCCCAAAACCTATTATATTTGGGTTTAGGCGGATTCCTCTGATAAATTGATCGTATGATCCAACAAATAACATGGTGTTTACCCATTGTTTGTCCATTAACCCGCGGTAGGATTATCGACAGAGCACATCTGGCAGCGTTAATAGCGCCATATCCTAGGCCTTCGTCCTCTAGGTAACGTAGGAAGAGTCCTACCTGGGATACTGTGGGAGTCATTGGCTTGACTTTCTTAAGCAGGCAATAAATACCCCATTTCTTTAAATACGTAGTATACATTTTCACCGTTCCTTTTCTCCACGCATCATCAACCAAACGCTGTTGTGTAATTTTGTCTAAGCCAAACTGTTCTAAATATTTATTTAAAAAAGGAATGCCACTAACGGAGTTGTCGACACGTTTCCGTGGCGTTCTAGTGGTCCCTGATGTTTGAGGTTTCCTCGGAATCTTGGGAAGCGAAGGCTGCTTTTGGCTGTGGCTAGTAACGTCGGTAGCCACGGTTGCGTGTGCCACTCGGGGACGATGAGTATGGCGTGTGTCCCCTCCATTTGAATCTTTCTGGCGACTTTGCTAATGATAGTAAAGGGGGGGAAAATGTAAAAGAAATGATGTCGCCACTTTAGGGAGAAGGCATCAATGTGCCAAGCATTGGGTTCCGGGTGCCACGAAACATATTTTGGAATTTTAAAGTTATTACGCGAAGCGAACAAATCGATCTGAGGTGAACCCCATGTGTGACAAATGTGTTTGAAAATGGATGGATTAAGTGACCACTCTAAGTGATCATGGAACTGGCGACTCATCTTGTCAGCTAGACAATTTTGTGTGCCTGGAATGTGATTAACAGTTAACCAGACATCAAAGGTTTGAGCCCAGTTCCAAATGAGAAGTGCCATTGCATTACATTTAATCGATTTTGTACCTCCCATATTTCTGACATAAGCCATAGCTGTGGTGTTATCCGTGAGGATACGTACATTATTTTTGGGTATTTTTACTAGACTGGTTAATCCCAAGTAAATGGCCCTTAGTTCTAGAACGTTAATATGATCGGGGAGTTCCGATTCTAGCCATCTTCCTCCCGTTGCTACATCATTTTGATGTGCTCCCCACCCTTGGAGAGACGCGTCAGTGGTAACGGTAGTGTCAGGCTCTCCCATTCTAATGGGATTGGGGGAATGGTCAAAGTGGTTTAGCCACCAATCAATGTCGGCTAGGCCGTTCTCCGAAATAAACATGGTCTTTTCAAAGTTTCCCTTTGCGCGGGCCAGCGCCAAATTTTTATCAATTTCGAGGGATTTTATGTGTGCCGCTCCGTATAGAATAGCTGGACTATACGAAACCATGACCCCGATAAGGACCGCGACCTGTCTAATCTTTGGCCTAGAAGTGTCTAACAGCTGTATCGCTGTGCGGTAAAGCTTATCTTTCTTTTGGCGTGTAAGCGAAACGGTCATAGCCGTGGTGTTCAGAATGAACCCGAGACACTTAAGCTCCTGAGTAGGAGAAAAAACTGATTTCTTGTTATGTATGAAGAAACCCAATTTGGTGAAAATTTTGCATAAATCTTTAACAGCGAGTTCACATTGCGTGAAAGATTGGCCCATAATAAAAGAATCATCTATGTATGGAAACATACAATGCCCCAATTTTGCCATGTGTGCAAAAATTGGTTTCAACAACTTAGTAAACAGACGCGGTGCGCAGGCCAAACCATTAGGTAAACATGTAAATTCAAAAAGTTGGCCATTCCAGAGAAAACGTAGGTATTTCCGATCTGTCTGGTGAATAGGAACGGTGTAGTACGCATCCCTTAAATCAACACTCGCTAGCCAACACCCTGGGGTAATTAAATCACGAGCTGTTTCTAAAGAAAACATTTTGAAATGTTTGTATTCAATGATTTCATTCAACTGAGTTAAATCTAAAATCATTCGGATTGAACCATCAGGTTTAGGAGTAGAGAAGATATTGGAAATATATTCCCCTTCAGTATGTTCAACTCTGTTGACAATGCCCTTAGACTCAAACAGTAGAACCTGGTGATCTAGCTGAGATTTTTCTAGTGAATTAAACTGATACGGAAAAGGCGCTCTCTTTTGTATAGGCAATTGTGTGAAAGGGATGTGAATGCCTTTAACAATATTCAGGACCTCTGGATTAGTGGTTAACTGTTGCCATTGATGTAAACAATTAGAAACATTCCCTGCTTGAAAAAGGCTTACTTCAGTTTGAGTTTCCTCCGTGACCATTGTAGGGTCAGGAGGCTGCACTGTTTGTGTGGAAATCTCTACTTGTTCCCTTGTTTCGGGAACTGGGGCTTGGGAACGAAATCCCTCTTGTAGCCGCGGTTGTCGTTCCAGTTTGAGGCCGGCCTGTCGCCTCGGCCCCTTCCTCGCTGGTTGAACTGGAAGGACGGTCCGCCCCTGAACGGCCTTCCTCCTCTGCGGAATCGAAAATCCGTCCTAGACTTTCTGAACCCTGCTGGGTTTTGGAAGCGACGACTCTTTGCTTCAGTGTTTTTAGCACTCTTGTAGTCGACCTCTACCTGTTTGTACAGGTAAGCTAGCTGACCCCCAAACATCTTGGATTTATCAAGCGGTTTGCTCTTGATAGGGGTAGGTCCGGAATACACGGTGTATTCCTTACCATCATGGTCCGTTACCTTGTTAGAGCGGGCAACCTCTTTTCCGGCATCTGTGGTGACCGATTTGAAAACGTTTTCAAATCTCCGATGGGTCATGTAGTTACTAGCGGCTGCTAACAAAGCTATGCCCCGGTCCATAACCCGCGCCAAAGACGAGAACTTGTTCTCTGTCTGCATCCTGTTAGCCACAGGGATAACAGACGTCAAGGCACCCAAAACTGCCTTATGGATCAGGCAGAGGGAAGTTTCATAACGACGGCGTTCGTCGGAAAGATGAATGCCGGAATCCATCTCTTTGAAAACCGAAGCAGGAATGCCCTTAACTCCTGAAATCTGCTCAGTCAACTTGTTGATGACTTCGATCGGTTTAAACGTAGTGAAATGGCTATTCACCGTTTTGCGCATCATGGTAGTGGTGCGCACTTTCTGAGCTTTCTTTTTGACAATCTTCTTGCCAGCTTTAACGCCTATTTTGGCGTAGACTCCCGCTCGTTCCGTGTCGGAATCCGACTCGGTGGAAGAAGAGTCGGACGACGAGTCTGAAGAGGAGTCCTTCTTCTTCTTCTTCTTCTTCTTTTTGGACTTTTTGGAGCGCTTAGAGTTCGCTTTCTTTGTGAACTCGTCACCAGAACTGCTCACTGGGCGGCGTTTCTTGCCCCGCGCTTTCGGTTTCGGAACCTCAGGTGCCGAAAGCGTGTCCTCTTCGTCCTCAGAAAAGTCTTCCCAATCCTCATCAGGGATTTGGGAAGGATCTGGAAAGGTCTGCGCCTGGAAAAGGCGCATCTTCTCCTCCATCATCTCCGCCATTTTCGCCTCCCACCCCACTGGTTGAGGGGCGTGATCACTGTCTTGATCCGAGGCATGAGCCCCAGGATGTGGGGACGGCGGAGCCGTAGCCGGTGGAGACGAATCGTAATCCGTAGGGGGGACACCCACCGCTGCAGCGGGCGGCTTATTCCGGCGAGTGGCCATCGGGAACTGTAACGAAACCAAAGCGTTACTAACCCGGAATCATCTCAACTACACAAGTGTAAGCCAGTAAACTGGGTTGAGGAACATGGTACAGAGAACGTGTTTTGCAACGTGTCAGTACAGGCGTGAAGCTAAATTTGCCGTAGGTGTGTGGTAACGAAACCAACCAAACGGAGGGCATCGATCGTGAGATCGGCCCCTCTCTCTGTTCCGTACACTTCTCCCACCTGTGGCTACAGCGCCAACAAGTTGGAGAAAATATTACGAAACTCGGAGGTTCGCCTTAAACCGGTCAGGGGTGTTTATAAAAAACACCCAGAAGCATCCCCAACATCATCCTCTATTAGGATCCGGGAGACTTTTCTTAGGAAATGAGCAACTCGGGTTGCCATTTCTCCCTGTCTGAAAAACAGGTGTCGATAGAACTCAGTATCGGTTTCGTTTGTGCCAGCGGCACGCAATGTTCTATCCGTAAGTTAAAAAACGTACAAAGTCCAAACAGGACTGAAGAAAGTTCTGAACTTTCATAAAAGGATGCTATAGAGCATGATAAACAAAGTTATCGAAGAAAACAGTACTTACTTTTGGATAAAAGCAGTAGTAGTAGATAAATCCTGTGGAGCAACTCACAAACGTCCTCCCGTTGTGAGTTACTTATGCTAATTGCTGGACCCGGATGTGCTTCCTTCTCCCTAGCCTACGGCTAGCCAGAGGCGGCATACCGAGGTAAAATATATATATATGGGTCAGGATCACGAAAAGAGGACAATTGGTGGAAGTTGTCGGCGTCGAATATGGATGTCGGCGTCGATCGGTATAATTATAGTTTAGCATTGACAGAGAAGTTGGAAAGTCCTTTAATTTATACTGAATGTATAGGTCGAGAAAATACAACAACCTTATTTGTTTCTAGGATAATTTAATAAAAAACAAAGAAATTCACGAGACTTTAAGAATTGCGACACCGACATCTATTAAAGTTGTCGGCGTCGATCATTGGATGTCGGCGTCGATCGGTATAATTATAGTTTAGCACTGACAGAGATGTTGGAAAGTCCTTAAATTTATACTGAATGTATAGGTCGAGAAAATACAACAACCTTATTTGTTTCTAGGATAATTTAATAAAAAACAAAGAAATTCACGAGACTTTAAGAATTGCGACACCGACATCTATTAAAGTTGTCGGCGTCGATCATTGGATGTCGGCGTCGATCGGTATAATTATAGTTTAGCACTGACAGAGATGTTGGAAAGTCCTTAAATTTATACTGAATGTATAGGTCGAGAAAATACAAGAACCTTATTTGTTTCTAGGATAATTTAATATGAAACAAAGAAATACACTACACTTTTAAGAATTGCGATGCCGACAACTTCACTTGACCACCAATTGGCCCGTTTTCGTGAGGCTGACTCATATATATATATATATATATATATATATATATATATACACACAGCTTCATAATGCACACATAACATACACACACCAAACGGGGTGGCCGAATGAGTAGAGCGTCCGTCTCCTGTTTTGGGGAGATCGGGAGATCTGAACCCATGAGTTTGTGGGTTCGATTCCTGGTCGAGTCAAACCAATGACTTACAAATTGATTCCTAGGTTGCCGCTTCGGCATTATTAGGATAGGGCAAGGACTGGTTAGCTTAGTGTCAGGATAATGTGACTAAGTGGGATATCACGTCATGGTGCTGACAGCCTGGTTTCCCAGTGGGGTAGCACTATAATGTCGCCATGAGTGCACACTGTCACAAGTCGGTACCCATCCTGATATGACCTTAGATGTTGCTAGGACGTAAAACAACAACAAACAAACAAAACATAACATACATATGTATGTGTTTCATAATATATTATGAGAACATTAACAGGGACACTACGACCATATACCTGATGAATGGGGACATGGGGGTTTAGTTCCCTTTCCAGACACAGTGGCGCCACCTGCTAGTGGCCACTTTTACCCATTAACCGGCACAGTGGGTAAGGTTGGTTGGTTGTTGGAGGTTTTCAACCTGGCAACATCTATGGTCATATCAGGACGGGTACCGACTTGTGACAGTATGCACTCATGGAGAATTTATAGTGCTGCCCCACTGGAAAATCAGGCCACTAGCACCATGACCACATATCCCACTCAGTCACATTATCCTGACACTGAGGTAACCACTCCAGTGGGTAAGGTGTATGTGTGTTTGTTATGGGTGTATTAAAGCTGCATAGTCCGATGAAGTATAACAATTTCAAAACCAAAACAATTATCTAGATTTCATTCTTCCTATCTAACTTAGACACCGATGCACTTATTATTAATATTAAGTATTTGTTTCCGCATATAAGGGAATACTGAGTTAATTTAATAGCACCTGGTACCTCAAAAGCCTACGGTGTCAGAGTTTTGGTGTGCTTGCCAAAATTAATTTTCCTTGTTTGCTCTTCACATATCTCAAAGATTAGCCATTTAAGATAAAAGTTACTCCAAATGAAAGTGAAGTAGATTATAACAATCAATTTAATATATTTATCTCAGAAACATGGCAGAAACTCAAAACCATCGGACTATGCAACTTTAAGTCCCATATTACATCTTATCATTATCCACACACACACATATATATATATATATAGATTAGTTAGACGAATCTTACCTGGGTATAGATGATGGATAACTATTGTTTTACCGAGGTAGGAGCCTCGGTTAGACGTGGGCGAGGGAGAAGGAAGCACATCCGGGTCCGGCAATCTTTACCTACTAATTCAGGATAAAAATGATTCCAAAAAACAAAAAAACGATGGTCATATGACCTAACCTTGGTACAAGTGATTGAGTAGACGTGGCAGGGCGTGGTGGGTGGGCCCTCGCCCACGTCTAACCGAGGCTCCTACCTCGGTAAAACAATAGTTATCCATCATCTATACCCAGGTAAGATTCGTCTAACTAATCTATTTTACCTCGGTATACCGCCTCTGGCTAGCCGCAGGCTAGGGAGACCTTTACGTAATATCATTTTTATCCTGATATTCCTGTTAGTTATTATGATTCTATTATCAAGTCTTATTTAAGTATGTGTGTACAATTGGTATGACAATAAAGCGAAAAGTGCACTTTGTCTCACCTGTGTCTTTTAGTTGGTGAGTAGCCTCTGTGCGATAGGTTGAGGCTTCTCTAGTCGCTTGTGATAATGTTTTGCAAACGATCTAGCAGTTTTCCATCCTGCATGAGCCAGGATCCGTTTCACGGAAATGCCAAGTAATCTGGCCTTAGATACCATTGCACCACGTGTAGAGTGCGATGAATATCTGTTTGTGTTTACTCCTGAAAGTTTTAACACAGTCATGGTCCATCTGGCGAGGGTGTCCCTCGAAATGCCCTTGTGTGGCTTAATAAAGCTCACCAAAAGCTGCCTTGAGTTGCGTATTGTTCGTGTCTTGGATATATATGTCCGTATTGCGGAGACTACACATAATTTGCGATCCTCTGTGAAACTAGTGACACTTATTGTCGACAGGGGATCACCTAAACGATTTGATTTCAACAAAGTTGTTAGATCAAACGTTGCTTCCTTGCTATCGATTTCAAGACCATTGAGCGACAGGGCGACTATTGTTTGGCCCCTGTGTCCTGTAACCAGCAGAAGGAGCAAAGCTACTTTGAAGCCTAATAGCTTAACGTCCAGGAACTTATTCTCTGGCCATTCCTTGAAGAGTTTAAACACAAGAGAAACATCCCAAAACCTATTATATTTGGGTTTGGGAGGGTTCATCTGATAAATTGATCGTACGATCCAGCAAATAACATGTTTTCCCATTGTTTCTCCATTAATCCTAGGTAGGATTATTGAGAGCGCACATCTGGCTGCATTGATAGCGCCATATCCTAAACCTTCGTCTTCTAAAAAACGTAGGAAACGTCCTACCTGGGATATTGTGTAAGCAATATCCCAGGTAAGCAATACCCCATTTCTTTAAATACGTTGTATACATTTTCACAGTTCCCTTCCTCCAGGCGTGAGAGACCAACCGTTGTTGTGTAATCTTATCCAAGCCGAATTGTTCCAAATATTTATTTAAAAAAGGAATGCTACCAAAGGAGTCGTCGACACGTTTCCGTGGCGCGCTAACGGTCCCTGATGTTTCAGGTTTCCTCGGTATCTTGGGAAGCGTAGGCTGCTTTTGGCCGTCGCGACTAATCGCGCTAGCCACGGTTGAGTGTCCCATTCGGGGACGATGAGGATGGCGTGTGTTTTCTCCATTAGTATTGTAGTGGTCTGCACTGACCTCTCAGGCAAGTAACCACATAGACAGGTAGGCGTGGGGAGTGTATTGATATCAGGGAGCCTAGGTGGTGTAATGGTTAGCACACTGGCCCGGAATGCAAAGAGATGTGGGTTCGAGTCCCGCTCTAGGCGCAGTATTTCCCATTTTCATCACCCCCACGACACTGGTTGCCGTGACCATGATCCTGTACAAGCTTTGCGCTGTATGGTTGTTGAACCTACCCTGTGTATGTATGTGTAAGTGCATTGCCTGTATGTATGTAATTGCAAGCATTACAAGACTTACAATTCCAGGGGGACGAGTGTAGTGGTCTGCACTGACCTCTCAGGCAAGTAACCACATAGACAGGTAGGCGTGGGGAGTGTGTTGATATCAGGGAGCCTAGGTGGTGTAATGGTTAGCACACTGGCCCGGAATGCAAAGAGATGTGGGTTCGAGTCCCGCTCTAGGCACAGTATTTCCCATTTTCATCACCCCCACGACACTGGTTGCCGTGATCAGGATCCTGTACAAGCTTTGCGCTGTATGGTTGTTGAACCTACCCTGTGTATGTATGTGTTAGTGCATTGCCTGTATGTATGTAATTGTAAGCATTACAAGACTTACAATTCCAGGGGGACGAGTGTAGTGGTCTGCACTGACCTCTCAGGCAAGTAACCACATAGACAGGTAGGCGTGGGGAGTGTGTTGATATCAGGGAGCCTAGGTGGTGTAATGGTTAGCACACTGGCCCGGAATGCAAAGAGATGTGGGTTCGAGTCCCGCTCTAGGCGCAGTATTTCCCATTTTCGTCACCCCCACGACAGTATCTTTCGGGCGACTTTGCTAATAATGGTAAAAGGGGGGAAAATGTA
>CM059194.1:16326245-16358922 GCA_030323885.1 Branchipolynoe longqiensis | reverse complement strand
GAGCAACTCACAAACGTCCTCCCGTTGTGAGTCACTTATGCTAATTGCTGGACCCGGATGTGCTTCCTTCTCCCTAGCCTGCGGCTAGCCAGAGGCGGTATACCGAGGTAATAAAATATATATATATATATATTAATATAGTATAGTTATACGAGTCTTACCTTGGTACAGATGATGGATAACTGTTGTTTTACCGAGGTATAAGCCTCGGATAGATGTGGGCTAGGGAGAGGTAAGCACGTCCGGTACCAGCAATCTTAACCTACTTATTGAGGATAAAAATGACTTTCAAACAATGGATACTATTACTTTACCGAAAAGGTACACCAACGGAATAGATGTGGCAGGGTGTGGCGGGAGGGCCCTAGCCCACATCTATCCGAGGCTTATACCTCGGTAAAACAACAGTTATCCATCATCTGTACCAAGGTAAGACTCGTATAACTATACTATTTTACCTCGGTAAACAGCCTCAGGCTAGCCTCAGGCTAGGGAGACCTTTACATAATTCATTTTTATCCTTAATATCATTCTTTCTTATTATTATAACATTCTAAATTTTTGTTCTCACCTATTCTTGTTAGTTGGCGAGAAGACGCTTTGCAACGCCGGTAGGCTTTTCTAGTCGTTTATTATAATGTTTTGCGAACGACTTAGCCGTCTTCCAGCCTGCATGCGCTAGTATTCTTTTCACAGAAATACCAAGCACCCGTGCCTTGGAGACCATGGCTCCTCTAGTTGAGTGGGAAGAGTATTTACTCGTATCCACTCCAGCCAATTTCAACACCGTAATTGTCCATCTGGCAAGTGTGTCTCGTGAAATCGCCTTATGTGGCTTTATAAAGCTCACTAATAGTTGTTGTGATGCACGTAAATCCTTTGTCTTGTATATATAAGCCCGTATGGCCGACACAACACATAATTTCCGATCATTCGGAAAACAGTCTAAGTGAACCGTTGATAAAGGGTCACCTAACGTGTTCGATTTAAGCAATTTTTCTAAATCAAACGTAGCTTGTTGCTTGTCTATTTCTAATCCAGTTAAGGATAAAGCAACAATCGTCTGTCCTCTGTGTCCGGTTACTAACAATAACAGGACCGCGACCTTAAAACCTAACTGTTTTATATCTAACCACGAGTTGTGAGGCCAAGCCTGAAACAACTTAAATACTATAGAAACATCCCAAAACCGACTATACTTTGGTTTTGGAGGATTCCTTTGATAAATTGAACGAAGTAAATAACAAATAACATAATGTTTTCCAACTGTTTCGCCATCAATTCTAGGTAATATAATTGATAACGCACACCTCGCCGCATTAATCGATCCAAAGGAAAGTCCTTCATCCTCTAGAGAACGAAGAAACCGAGCTACTTGTGAAATCTTTGGATTTGTTGGCTTAACTTTCATTAACAAACAATGTACACCCCATTTCTTTAAATAGGTTGTATACATTTTGACAGTTCCTGGCCTCCAGGCATCCGATACTATCCTATCCTCAGTAATTCTGTCCAATCCAAATTGCTGTAGCTGCTTCCTTAGAAAAGGAATGCCAATAGGGGCGTCGTTGACACGTCGCCGTGAACCACTAGCGGTCCGTGGTGCGTCAGATTCCCGAGTTTTCTTGGGAATCGTATATGATCTTTTGCCAGTTGTGAAACTGCTGGCAGCCAAGGTTGCGTGTCCCAATCGGGCACCACCAGTATCGCATGTGTCCCTTCCAAGCCGATTTTTCTCACTACTCGGCTGATAATGCTAAATGGTGGGAAAATATAAAAATAATTATTTTCCCAGGTAATAGCAAACGCATCTACTTTCCAAGCATCCGGTTCAGGATGCCAAGAAACATAACAGGGTAACTTGTTATTATTTCGTGATGCAAATAAGTCAACTTCAGGTGTACCCCATTTTTCACAAACGAAGTTAAACAAAGGTGTAGAGAGAGACCACTCTAAATGGTCATGGAAATTTCTACTTTTATAATCTGCAAGTGTATTTTGTGACCCTGGAATATGCGCTACAGTCAGCCAGACTTGTTGAGCCTGTGCCCAGTTCCAAATCAGTTTAGATAACTGATTGCAAGACTTTGATTTGGTTCCACCCATGTTACGAATATATGCCATGGCAGTAGTATTATCAGTTAGTATTCTAACCTGTGATTTATTTATCTTTACTAAACTACGTAAGCCCAGATAAATAGCACGCAATTCTAGTGCATTAATATAGTCTGATTTTTCATCATCAAGCCATCTACCTCCTGTTGTGACCCCATCTCGATGAGCTCCCCAACCTTCTAACGAAGCATCAGTAGTAATTACTGTATTAGGTTCCGCCATGCGGATTGGATTTGGTGAACTTGCTATATGTTGCATCCACCATCCAATATCCTGTAACCCTTCTTGCGAAATAAACATCTTTCGCTCAAAATTGCCTTTAGTTCGTGCTAACGCTAAATTTTTATCTATTTCTAGCGACTTAATATGGGCCTTCCCATATAACACAGCAGGTGCATATGATGTCATTATGCCAATAAGAACAGCAACCTGTCTAATTTTTGGCTTTGATAACTTAATAAGCTGAGTCGCTGTAGTCATAAACTTAATTAGTTTTTGTTCTGTTATCGACACTGTAAGGGACTGTGTATCCAGAATAAACCCTAAACATTTGAGTTGTTTTGTTGGTTTAAACACTGACTTTTGTCGATGTACATAAAACCCCAATTTAGTGAGTAATGCACATAAATCCAAAACTGCATTCACACAACCAATTTGTGTTGATGCTATAATAAAAGAATCATCTATGTATGGAAACATTATGTGACCCTTCCTCGCCATTACCGAGAAAACAGGTTTAAGCAATTTAGTAAATAAACGAGGCGCACAAGCTAAGCCATTCGGCATGCAGGTAAACTCATAGAGTTGGTTATCCCAAATAAATCGAAGAAATTTTCGGTATTGTTCCATTATGGGAAGCGTATAATATGCATCCTGTAAATCAACACTAGCCATCCACGCATCTGGTGTAATCAGATCTCGTGCCGTATCTAGAGAGAACATTTTAAAATGTCGATATTCCACCCTTTTATTAAGGATTGTTAAATCCAGGATCATTCGAACATCACCATTAGGCTTCGGTCTCGAGAAAATGTTTGAAATAAACTGTCCTGAACAGTGTGTCACTTTTTGTATAATTCCTTTCTCAAAGAATTTATGTACCTGTTTAGTTAGTGCCTCTCGTTCAACTGGTTGAATGTTATATGGAAAAGGTATTATACTTTGTACAGGAATTTGTGTAAAGGGAATGTGAACACCCCTAACTATTTTTAAAATTTCTTGGTCACTAGTAATTTTGTGCCACTCAGAAATATGATTACTAATATTACCAGCCACAAAGTTGCTTACAGTTTGTGTGTTTTTAGAGGCTGCAGGGACTTGTAAAGTTTGTGTTTGGACCTCTACTTGGACCCGCCCCTGGGGAAAGGTCTCGACGAGTTGAACCCTCGACCTATTGGCCGTGCGGTGTTGTCGGTCCAGCCTGGGCGAGCGCCCCGGCCCCGAAACCCTTGACCGAAGTTTGAACTCGGTCTGGTTCCTCTGGTGAACCGTCGTGGACGAAAATCCCCTCGTGACTTTTTGAAACGAGGAGCTTCCTGTTTCTTCTTGCCATCCATGTTTTTGCCACTCTTGGCTGCAGTCTCTACCTCTTTATAGAGGTATTGTAGTTGACCGCCAAACATCTTGGTGTTATCTAAAGGTTTCCCTTTAATCGGCTCTGGAGCAAGATAGAGCGTAAACTCCTTCCCCTCATTATCGGTAACCTTCTTAGAGCGAGCCACTTCTTTGCCAGCATCTGTGCAAACTGACTTGAAGACATTTTCATATCTTCGAAACGACAGGTAATTACCTGCCGCCGCTAGCACTGCAATGCCTTTGTCCATTGTCTTAGCCAAAGACGAGAACTTATTTTCACTCTGCATCCTATTAGCCACAGGAACAATAGCTGTTAGGGTAGCCAACACTGCCTTATGCACTGTGTGCAACACATCCTCAAACTTCTTACGGTCATCCGTCATATTGACATCCCGATCCATTTCTTTAATGATGGAGTTGGGAACACCCTTTATGCCTGTTAACTCATCTCCTAACTTGGAGATAACCTCCGCCGGTTTGAACGTGCGAAAATGACCATTCACGGTCTCGCGCATAAGCGTAGTGGTTTTAACCCGCTTAGCCTTTGGCTTCTCCACCTTCTTAGCCACTTTAGTGCCAATGTCCGCATAGACCCCTTCATATATGGTGTCTGAGTCTGATTCCGTAGAAGTAGACTCAGTGGACGAATCAGAAGAAGAATATTTCCTCTTCCTCTTCTTCTTTTTGGACTTAGTCTTCCGCTTTTTGCGAAAACCAGTCTCTGCCCGCTCCTTGGTGAATTCATCACCCGAAGAAATCACCTGTTTCTTCTTCTTCCTCCGTTTAGGAGAAGGAGGAGGAGGAGCCTTAAGCTCCACCGCTGAGTCTGTGTCCAAGAAATCCTCATACGAATCCTCTTGGACACTCGGCCTACGCCGCTTCCGAGACACGGGCGATTTGGAAGTCAAGATGTGGCTTTCCAACCGTGCAAAGCGAGCCTCCCAATCTGGAGGCGCAGGCACATCAGGCACTGCGTCCTCGTCCGGGTCGGAGAGGATATGCGCCCGGGGCTGTGTCGACGGCCCTGCCGACAACACAGGTGAGGAGTCGTACTCCTCGTCCACTCCACTCGGAACACGCCCCTCGGCTGCTGCTGCACCGCGCTTACTCCGCTTCGTGGCCATCAGGAACTGTAAACAAAGATTTTTGGTCAGTCCTGGTATATATATTTGTCACAATTTGGTTGTTTCAAACTCAATTGGACATCTGGTGGTGTTAGAGAACGTGTTTATACCGTTATAACACAGGCGTAATAAGCTAAATTTGTGCGTGGATTGTGGGTCAAACCCAAATCTTTACGCGGGGTCGGGACCAGTGTATCGGCCCGCCCATCCCTCTGTTCCGCACACTTCTCCCACCTGTGACTACTACGTCAACAAGTTGGAGAAAATGCTACGAAACTCGGAGAAACGCCTGAAAAAGTTTTGTCTAGGGGAGTCTATAAAAGAAACCCAGGAGCATCTCCAACATTACTCTCTATTAGAGTACGAGAGAATTTCCACATGAGATAGGGCGAAACCCACATCTCTACCCATAGTCACACGGTGACCCGGGTGTTGACATAACCGCTAATGACCGGTTTGGTTCCTTCGAGAAACCCACTCGAGTGTTCTATCCTTGGTTGTTTATAACCAAATAACTCGTCCAAATTGGACCAACGAAAGTCTAAACTTTCCATATTGATGCTCTAATGCATCATAATTAAGCTAACCACAGTTTTTATTATACTTACTGCGTATTTGCTTGTATGTAGACTAATTTTGCCGGAGCAACCCAACGACACGTTATCCAGTCGTGAGTTGTATATGCTAATTGCTGGTACCGGACGTGCTTACCTCTCCCTAGCCTGAGGCTAGCCTGAGGCTGTTTACCGAGGTAAAATATATATATATATATATGTGTGATGCATAACGCATTATATGAGTATAAATGCTAAGCAAACGTATATGTACTTTGCTACTTCCTCCATCGGCGCATTGATGGAGTGCCACCCCCCCCCCCATCTGTCAGGCAGTTGTATACGGGTGGCCCCCTTCGCGCCACCCACCATGCATACAGATATATGTAATATATAAGGAACTCTGTGCAACAGAATCTTAGCTTAAATGGGACGATGTATGTAGAATGGAATCTTAGCTTAAGCATGACATATTATGTCAAATGGGATCTTAGCTTAAGTGTGACATAGCATGCACAATGAATGTTGACCTCATTGTAGATTCGGTACTCGGATCTGTGGTTGTGTCCCTAGGCTATGATGAAAAACAATACAAACAAAGAGAAAGTAAGAGATTAAAAGTGTAAGCGAGAGAGTCCAGCCCTCAGTTTTATTCTTATATAGTTACATGGGTTATTGGTAGGGTATCATACCACCTCTCTCCACCAATAGGAATCTAGCATTCCTGGTCTCCATCGATAGGAATCCAGAATTCCTGGTCTCCATCGATACCAGTGGTCTGCCCACCACCAGTAGCTGTCTGGCACCCTGGCCACCACCAACCTTGACCTTTTGAGTGTGGTGACCCCAACCTCAGCAGAAGGGCTAGGCAGTGAGTGCAATTACACTCATACCTCCCAGCACCACTATGTCTATTTACATTCAACTCAGGTGCAAACCAACCGATATATATATATATACAAATGCACATGACCAAGCACACCGAATAGTAATAGAACAATTGCATTCCCCCCTACCGAATATCGAAAATCTTACATCATGTTAAGCAGGATGCAGTGTGTACAATGGAATCTTAGCTTAAGGGTAACATAGTATGTGCAATGGAATCATAGCTTAAGTGTGATGTAGTATGAACAATGGACTCTTAGCTTAAGCATGATGGCAATGGAATCTCTGAGCTTAAGCATGATGTAGTATGGAATGGACTCTTAGCTTAAGCCTGACATACCAAGTGCAATGGAATTTCAGCTTAAGCACGACGTGTTCATTACACCGCCCGGCAGGAGTATTACAAATGACGGCTCCAATCGGAGAGCCCGGGCACCAGTGTGAGGACGACTTAAGATAAAGCGGCTCAGTCGGCAGAGTGCGTCGTCGGCTGTTACGCAGACGACATTTATTTACCGCGTCAATTCGTCATCGGCACCGAACTGCCTCATCTATCACCCAGACCGGAAACAAGCTGAGAGGAAGGAGAAAAGAAGAAGAAAAACAGATATTTAAAAAAATGCTGGCGTCCCTCCCTTTTACTTCTGAGAAACGTGACAACCCCCCTCCCACCTCCCCGCTCCCACTCATTTCGCCATACCGGAAGTGGCGACCGGCGTCCGTCCATACGGGGGACGCTGGTTGCCGCGGGATGTAAACAAAGTGTGCTGAATTAGACGAAGACCAGCGGACATGCAATTCTACTCATTCAGTTCGATCACTTTTATTTCAGAATATTACATCGATATAAACAACCAGAAATAAAAAAAGAATGTTTTATCTAACAACGCTTCTAGAGCACATTGATTTTATCATTGGCCATTGGACGTCAAACATAGTCATTCTGACATATTTCTTCGGAGGAAACCCTCTGCCGCCACATAGGCTACTCTTTCCGATAAGCAGCAGCAAAGGGTCTTTTATATGCACTTTCCCACAGACAGGACAGCACATACCACATCCTTTGATGAACCAGTTGTGGACCACTGGTTGGAATGGAAAATAACCCAAACTGCAAATGGGTCCACTGAGCAGGATCAATCGGATGACCCACACCTTCACAGGTGGACACGCTACCACCTGAACTACGTCCCACTCCAATGCGTGCAATAAATTCTATTTCAGTTCAATAACTTTTATTTCGGAATATTACATCCATATAAACAACCAGAACTTAATGCCTTGCAGATATATAACATATGTCTCTATTGATACATATAGTGAGCGTGCAATCATGCATTGTCCAATTTAGATATGCACGTGTAGTGGTCTGCACTGAACTCTCAGGCAAAGAGATGTGGGTTCGAGTCCCGCTTTAGGCGCAATGTTTCCCATTTTCATCACCCCCACGACACACATTATACAATTATAGGCACTTTTTTCCGTGATCAGCAATTTGCATAAGGGAACACACCCTTTGAGACAAACATGATACTTTCGTGGGGTGATGAAAATGGGGATATCGCATCAGGTTACTGGCGGCCTGATTTTCCAGTGGAGCAACACTATAAAGTCACCATGAGTGCGCAGTCAGATCCTGATATCACCTTAGATGTTGCCAGGACATAAAACTCCAACAACCAACCAATCATCTGAAATATTGCTTTATTAGTAATACAAAAGAAAACACAATTTAAATGGTGGTAGGTCTGTTGGGACCAACCAGAGACGCACTAGTGAATATCTATATCAGTTTAAAATGCCAATTAGATTGGGAGAATTGTTTATCATGGTTCACACTGGAGGCAGTGCTAACCCCACAAATGATAATCACAACGCTAATTAGCAATTAATCTATTTCCTTGTTTTTTTGGCATTTAACCTCCTAGCAGTAGCAACACTTAAGATCACATCAGGATACTACTTTATGACAGTTCACACTCATGGCAACTTTCTAGTGCTGCCTTACTGAGAGAGCAGGCTGCCAGCACCATGATTCAATATTCCACTCATTCATATTATACTGATACTGAGCAAACCGGACCTTTTTTGTTGTTGGTACATTAGTTGTTTAAGCAGGGGAAATTTCAATCGTGGACGATTGGTCTTCCTCATTCCACTGCTCCTTGCCATATCCTAATAATGCCGAGCGCCTGGCTAGGAAGCGACAAGTATAAATTTTCAAGTCATTGGTTTGACTCGAGTAGGATTCGAACTACCCGATCTCATGATCTACCAACACGGGAGACGGACGCTCTAACTCATTCGGCCATTTAAAAATAATTGCTTAGGACATTAGTTGTTTAAGCAGGGGAAATTTCAATCACGGACGATTGGTCTAACCTCATTCCACTGCTCCTTGCCCTATCCTAATAATGCCGAGCGCCTGGCAAGGAAGCGACAAGTATAAATTGTCAAGTCATTGGTTTGACTCGACCAGGATTCGAACCCACGATCCCATGATCTACCAACACGAGAGACGGGCGCTCTAACTCATTCGGCCATCCAGTCTTGCTCTATCCTATTAATGCCAAGCGCCAGACTAGGTAGTGACAAGTATACATTTTGTAAGTCAGTAGTTTTAGCATGAAATCCATATATGGGAAGGCAGCCAGCGCTTTTACTCATTCATCCGCCCCGTCCGGTGACAGATTGTCTAATTATAAATTTATAGACAGCTTTTCAGCTCTCTGTAATTAGACAAGATAAAACGTTCGTCAGGCTAGTCAGGGTGATGTTATGCGAAAAGGGAAATGGGAATGAAGTATCAAGTTGGAGGGTTGGGGGAGGGGGGTGGGCTGGAAGGGTGTGTTGCGAAGGGATGAACTTCTGATGCGTTTGTTTAAAGCTGCATAGTCCGATGAAAACAGCAAATTTTCAAAACCAAAACAGTTATCTAAATTTGATTCTACATATCTAACTTTGATACTGGTACACTTATTAAACATTTCTCGCCACATATAAGGGAATACTTCGTCAATTTAATAGAACATGTTACTGTAGAAGCCTATAGTGTCAGAGTTTTGGCATGTTCTGTAAAATTAAAATGATGATTGCAATAGTACTAATAGTATTAACAGTATAATACTACTAATGATATTAACTGTATCGGAGTAATAATCTTTTCCATACTAAATCATTTATAATATGTACTTTCTTTTATTTTGTGCTTACAATTATTAATAAACTTCATGTAAACATGTGTGAACAGTTGTGTGCTTACAATTGCTAAATATAATGTAAGAATGTATGAACAATTTCATGCTTACAATGATTAAATTTCATGTAAGTATGTATGAACAATTTTGTGCTTAAATTTCTGGCTACGCCTCTGTAGTACGATTGCTGATGCGGGGGAACAATTTTGTTCTTACAATTGTTAAATTTCTGTCTATGCCCCGGGTGTACGATTGCTGATGTAGGGCGCGTATAATTAACAGACTGAGCAAGATGTGAAACTGAACACGTACATTGTATTCTTACAATTGTTTTATTTCACGTAAGCATGTGATAACAATTTTGTGCTTACAATTGTTAAATATCATGTCAGGAGGTATGAACAATCAATTTTGTGCTTACAATTGTTAAATTTCTAGCTAAACCCCTGACGTACCGACTGCTGAATTTTGTGCGTACAATTGTTAAATATCATGTAAACAAGCATCAACAAATGTGTGCTCACAATTGCTTAAATATCTGGCTACGCCTCTGTAGTTTGATTACTGACGTGGGGGGGGGGGCATATAATTAAAGCTGCATAGTCCGATGAAGCATCACATTTTCAAAACCAAAACAATTATCTAGATTTGAATGAACCTATCTAACTTAGAGACTGGTGCACTTATTAAACAGTTGTTGCCACATAGAAGGAAATACTGGTGAAATTTAATAGAACCTGTTACAGCAGAAGCCTATGGTGTCAGAGTTTTGGCATGCTTGCCAAAATTAATTTGGCATGGTTGTTCTTCAAATATCTCCAAACTTTGCCATTTAAAATAAAAGTTACTTCAAACTAAAGTAGGGTAGGTTATAGTGAACAATCTTATATATTTATCTCAGAAAATTCCAGAAACTCAAAACCATCGGACCATGCAACTTTAACAGACTGATCAAGACGTGGAACTGAACACCTGGTATGGCGGTGTGTGTGTGTGTGTGTGTGTGTGTGGAGGGGCAATTCTGGAGACAGCGCCATCTGTGACGAATGCTGCACACTGATGCAAAATAAGGTGAAATATAATTATGTACATTTGACAGAGCAGGCCCCCCCTCCCCCTCCCCATTTACGCCGGCCACTGTGGGTGGTGGCGGCTGTTGGTAGTTGGAGTTTTACATCCTGGCAACATATAAGGTAATATCAGGATGGGTACCAACTTGTGACACTGAGAGTGCACACTCATGGCGACTTTATAGTGCTGCCCCACTGCGAAATCAGGCCGCCGGCACCATGACCCGACATCCCGCTCAGTCACATTATCGTGACACTGAGTTAACCAGTCCTTGCCATATCCTATTAAGGCCGAGCGCCAGGCTAGGAAGCGACAAGTATCAATTTTATATGTCATTGGTTTGACTCGACTGGGAATCGAACTCCTGATCTCCTGCATGCGAAGCCTGTGCTCTACTGATTGGGCCACCGCGCCCGGTTGGTGGTGGCGGTCAGTAAATTGTGTCCTGCCTGCAGCTGGCCAGCCGTCTCCCTGCAGCCAATTCCCACGCTGACAGGATATGCGGGGTGGGGCTCGCCAAGCCGCCGCCCACCCGTCCGGCGCCTGTCCACAAGGGGGCGCGTCGGGAACGCGCAGATTGCCTCCACTGACAGACCATGTAATGCATTTGGAAGGCGGTTCACCAACAAAACCGCCGTCCACAGTCACTACCCTCATCCCCACCACAAATTAAGTCCATTTTAAATTGTTGTTGTTGTTATTATTAGTATTATTATTATTATTATTATTGTTGTTGTTATTATTGTTATTATTATTGTTAGTATTGTTATTACTGATACTGTTATTATTGTTAGTATTGTTCTTACAGTTGTTATTGTTATTATTGATGTTATTATTGATATTATTATTGGTATTATTATTGGTATTATTATCGGTATTATTATTGGTATTCTTGGTATTACTATTGGTAATATCACTGGTATTATTATTGGTATTATTATTGGTATTATTGTTACTATTGTTACTGTTGTTACTGCTGTTAGTTCTGTTACTCTTGTTACTGTTGACTTATTATTATTATTGTTATTATTATTGTTTTATGATTGTTAATATTGTTTTTATGATTATTGTATTATAGTTATTAATCTTATTATTCTTAGTATTCTTATTATTTTAATCAGGAAAAGCAAGTTGGATTTAATCATTGTGAGATAGTGGCTGTGTGAGGAGGGGACGGTTAATCAGGAAAAGCAACAAGTTGGGTTTAATAATTGAAAGATAGTGGATATGTGGGTAAGTGTATGGTTAATCAGGAAAAGCAGAAAGTTGGATTTAATAATTAGCAGATAGTGCACATGTGGGGAGGTGTATGGTTAATCAGGAAAATCAGCAAGTTAGATTTAATAATTGGCAGATAGTGGATATGTGGGGAGGTGTATGGTTAATCAGCAAAAGCAACAAGTTGGATTTAATAATTGGCAGATAGTGGACATGTGGGGAGGTGTATGGTTAATCAGGAAAAGCAGCAAGTTGGATTTAATAATTGGCAGATAGTGGACATGTGGGGAGGTGTATGGTTAATCAGCAAAAGCAACAAGTTGGGTTTAATAATTGGGAAATATTGGCTGGATTGAGTGCTTTTAGTTTTACCGCCTTTTCTTCTTCTTTTTGGTATGGCACATTAGTTGATTAAGCAGGTGAAATTTCAATTGTGGACATTCAATTATCCTCATTCCATATCCTAATAATGCCGAGCGCCAGGCTAGGTAGCGACAAGTATCAATTTTTAAGTCGTTGGTTTGACTCGGGCAGGGTTCAAACTCGGTGGATAGTAATTAGAGACACACTTATATTGGTGAATAGTTGCTGAGCCGGCCCCGTGGGGGGGGGGGGGTGGAGGCGGCTGACAGTCACCAATACTGTAATCCCGGCCTGGGGTCAGGGAGCTGAGCTGCTCTCATTTACCAGAAAACAAGTGTTGGAGGCTGAGGCGGACCTAAGAGCGCCTCACTCAGCACGCAGTGGCAGGGGGCACTCATCACAGGGGTGGCGGAGGTCACTCAGCACACGCACAGGGACAGGTCACTCAACACAGTGGGAGGTCACTCAGCACAGGGACAGGTCACTCAGCACAGGGCAGGCCACTCAGCAAACACACAGGGACAGGTCACTCAACACAGGGACAGGTCACTCAGCACACGCACAGGGACAGGTCACTCAACACAGGGGCAGGGCACTCAGCACAGGGGCAGGGCACTCAGCACAGGGGGTGGGACAGGTCACTCAGCACAGGGGCAGGTCACTCAGTACACGCACAGGGACAGGTCACTCAGCACAGGGGCAGTGCACTCAGCACAGGGGGTGTGGGGAGGCCACTCAGCACAGGGAGAGGTCACTCAGCACAGGGAGAGGTCACAGCACAGGGGCAGGTCATTCGGCACAGGGGGAAGTCACTCAGCACAGGGGGAAGTCACTTGACATTACTCAACACATACAGGGAAGGTCACTCAGCACATAGGGGAAGGTCACTCAACACAGAATAACATTACTCAATACATACAGGGGAAGGTCACTCAGCGCGCACACTGAAGTCATTGAACACAGAGAAACATCAGTCAGGACACAAACGGAGAGCTTAATCGACATGCACAGGGTCAGGTCACTTGACAGACACAGGGCTAAGTCACTCAGGACACAACTATACACATTACTCAGAACAGAGATGGTCAGGTCACACAGCACACACAAGGTTTGTCATGCTGAGGGTCACATCACTCACCACACTATGACCTCACTTACTACACAGCATGCATCACTCATTACACATAGGGTACCTCATCCAGCACAAAGTGATCCCCATTCTCAACACAAAGAGATCACACAGGGTAACCTCACTCACCACACAGGCGATTACCACACAGAAGACCATCGGACAATGCCTCCCGTTATCACTATTAAAATACCCACCCCCTGATAATTTCTTTACATTTTTAAACCAGTCGAGTTTTTATATACATATGATTATATGTTGATAGATAAAAGAAACTGAGCATGCTGCATTGTTACTGTTAGCTAAAAAGGTGTTGGTGCATATTGGTCCACGTCCTAAAGGAAAAAAGAAATCTCACAGAGAAAACATATCTCTGGGCTTCAAATTTAATGTTTAGATGATTGAGCACCTCCCGAATTTTATTCGTGATTTTGTGCGGTTTTAATAATTTATTTTGTGTGTGGATATTTTGTTGTTAGTTGCTTGGTTGTTTGTTGGAGTTTTACGTCATGGCAACATCTAAGGTCCCAACCTGGTACTCATCCTGATATGACCTTAGATGTTGCCCGTCCTGATATGACCTTAGATGTTGCTAGGACGTAAAACAACAACAAACAAACAAACAATCTAAGGTCATATCAGCACAGGCAACATCTAAGGTCATATCAGGATGAGTACCAGGTTGGGACAGTGCACACCGAATGCGACTTTATAGTGCTGCCCCACTGGGAGACCAGACCGACAGTACCATGACCTGATATCCAACTCAGTCACATTATCGTGACACTGAGCCAACCAGTCCTTGCCATATCCCAATAATATCGAGCACATGGCTAGGAAGCGACAAGTATCAATTGTTAAGTCATTGGTTTGAATAAATCAGGGTTCGAACCTGTCGGTTTGAATTCCACGATCTACCAAAACGGGAGACTGACACTCAGCTCATCCCTGTCATCCCGTCTGGTTATATATATAAACATGATTATTTGTTGATAGATAACAGAAACTGAGCATGCCGCATTGTTAGTGTCATGGGGGTGATGAAAATGGGAAATATTACACCTAGAGCGGGAATCGAACCACATACCTCCTGCATTCCAGGCCAGTGTGCTAACCATTACACCCCCTAGGCTCCCTGATGTCACCACCCTACCCACGCCTACATGTCTATGCGGCTCCTTGCCTGAGAGGTCAGTGCAGGCTACTACACAGTGGAGATGCTAACCATTACACCACCTAGGCCTCTGATGTCACCACCCTACCCACGCCTACCTGTCTATGCGGCTCCTTGCCTGAGATGTCAGTGCAGACTACTACACAGTGGAGATGCTAACCATTCCACCACCTAGGCTCCCTGATGTCACCACCCTACCCACGCCTACCTGTCTATGCGGCTCCTTGCCTGAGATGTCAGTGCAGACTACTGCACTAACTAGAAGTGTTGGTGCATATTGGGCAACACCCTAAAGGAAAAATAATCAATCTCACATAAAAAAAACTAATTTCCGGGATTAAAATTTAATGTTTAGGTGAGTTAGCACCTGCCGAATTTCATTCGGATTTGGGGGGGGGGGGTTCTTGGGGGGGAGGTAATTTTTTTTTTAAATTTTTTTTTTTTTAGTAGTTGTTTGCCCAACCCAGGTGGTTCTTTCCTTCCCCGCTGGTACCAGCCTGTAAAGTAATCATGGAGGGTGTGGCCTGGCGGGGAACTGCTCAAATCCACCGGATATCCATGTAGGCGCCCCACCTAAGACCGCGGACAGCTGGATTTGTTCGCGACTACATCTCGAGTTGGCGGGGGGTTCTGTTCGCATCGGTCACCGGTAGTGGAGACGGATCAGAACCAGGGCCCATATTCATGTAGTGGTGCCAGGGCCTTAACCGCGGCTAGGGTAGGTCCACCCGGCTAATGGTGGAAAATTCTTATTCATGTGCCGGTGCCAGCACTAACCGCCGACCGTAGCCTAGGCTAAGCTACCCCGTTTTCAAACCAGGGTTAACTGGAAGCCGCGCCGGTTAGTGTGCGTGTCTGGGTCTCAACCTATTAAATGCTATCATATTTAACAGAATTACATACGCAATAAGTGAAATTTCATCAAATTAACCCTTAATGCGAAGCGATATTAACGCTGCCACTGCATCAGCGGCGATATTTTCCAATCTACGAATGTAAAGTAAACAAATCGTCACCGCCGCAGCGACGTCGATATCCATACTGTCCAACGTCAACAAAACATGGCCGCCGCCGTATCGGCGGCAATATATTAGGCCCAAATCTATTAAATGCTGTCATATTTAACAGAAGTACATACGCCATAAGTGAAATTTAATCAAATTAACCCTAAATTCGAACCAATATTAACGCCCCCGCCGCATTGGCGGCGTTATTCATATCGTCGAATGGAGGGAATTCCCAAATCTATAAATAAACTCACGGTTAGCTATCCACGGGGGCTTGGACATTGGTGAATAAGACTTGATCTATTTCTCCAACCCGCCGCTAGCCTCGGATAGCTACCCCAGAGGTAACGTGTAGATCCGGCTACGCATGGCACCACTACATGAATACGGGCCCAGGATGGTACACACAATGGTGGGGGGTGGGGGTGTTGGTGGGGGGTGGGGGTGGGGGGCTAAGGAATAGGGGGAAATACAGTAATTTGAGTAAAAACCTCTGTACACCGACCCCTCCACAGATCGACCACTCCCCTATATCGATTGCTTTATTTCGGTCTCAACAATACCATTATAAGGATATTCTACCTCTCTAAACCGACCACCTCCCTATGTGGACCACATAAAGTCGGTCCCATGGTCTATCAATGGGCCCCCTCCCCTGCCACCACCCTTAACCATCATGAAAAAGCCATCAACACACTGAACAAGTGTAGTATGCATCTTTACTACACTAATGTGATTAGTAAACTATCAATCTGTTTAAACACATTGAAAATTACATAAGACAGACAAAATGTCTTGTCAACTATAAACTTAGCTTGTTTTATAAGAGAAAAAAATGTTACCCGTAACGATTGTTTGAGTTGCCCCGAGTAGACATATTCTACTCGGTGCTGCTCCCAATTTTTGCATGAACCGCAGTGACTGGTGCTGTACATTATACAGCAGGAGCCACTCCCTTAATTCTACATGATCGGTGCTGTGACTAATACAGCACTGACCAAACTTAGATTATTTAGAATGTCAATTCCAATAGTAAGATGGCTGGAGGACCAGTGCTCCGTCGCTGACAAATGTCATATTCAGATGAATAAATACTTTACCAAATCTAGAGAGGTTTTACTGTAGAATATGTAAAGAAAGGGAAAAGGAAAGAGCAGAATGGAGAGCTGACTTTGAATGTGCTGAGTGTGGAAATGGAGGGATACAAAGAAGTAAAGGAAGAGGAGGAATGATATATAGAAGAAAGAAGGAGAAGGAGAAGGAGGAAATAGAATATATAAAAAATGGGGAAAATAACAGAACGGAGAGCTGTCCTTATTTCTGCGGAGTGTTGAAATGGAGGGATAAAAAGAAGCAACGGAAGAGAAATGATACATAGAGTAAAGAAAAAGAAGAAGAAGAAGAAGAAGAAGAAGAAGAAAAAGAAGTAGAAGAGGGTGAAGAAGAAGCAGCAAAAGAAGTAGAAGAGGGAGGAGAAGAAGAAGAAGAAGAATGAGAAAAAGTAGTAGCAGAAGAAGCAGCAGATGAAGAAGAAGAGGATGGAGAAGAAGAGGAAGAAGAAGAGGAAGAAGAAAGAGAAGAAAATAAAAATAGGGAAAGCATACCAGGTGAAAAAAGGTGGAGGGGCGAAGGAGGAGGAGGAGGAGGAGGAAGAAGAGGAAGAAGAAATACAAAGAAGAGAAAAAGAGGAATCTGAGGATGAAATGGAAGAAAGAAAAGATCCATAGAATGAAGAAGAAAATGAGGAAGAAAGAGAAGCGGGAGAAGAGGAGGAAGAAGATACAGAAAGAAGATAAACAACCGGAACGGGGAGAAACAAGAGGAATAAGTCGAGGAAGACGATACATAGAATGAAGAATAAAATGATTGGTGCGAGAGATCGGAAGTTCGATTCCCGGTCGAGTCAAACGAATGACTTATATAATTGACACTCGTCGCTTCCTAGATTGGTGCTCGGCATTAATAGGATAAGGCAAGGACTGGTTAGCTCAGTGGCAGGATACGATGACGTCCTCTGCCGCCCGACGCCGCAGACGACCACTGTTCGGGATGAACATTCATCCCGAAGTTACACACTTACAAAAATACAACTGACAAATCAGCTCTCGTAATGGCGGTGGGCGAATATTACCAAGAAACAATCGGCACAACTGCATCAAGGACGAAACTTTAAAGGAGGGAATGTGGAACTTGAAGACGCCTCGTTCTGATCGCCAAGTTGGTGGGTGAACTGTTGGTGAAGCCAGTACTTGCCGGACACAACCATCATCCCACCACCATCATCACCATTACCACCACCACCATCACCACCACCACCACCACCCCCACCATCATCAGCACCACCATCACCTTCACCACCCCTGATCACCACCCCTCACGCCCACCACCCCTCAATACAACAACACCACCACCATCCTCACCACCACCACCACCACACTCATCACAAACATTCTCAAAAAGATTAGTTTTATTTAACAACGCCTCTAGAACACATACATTTTTATCATCGGCTATTGAACGTCAAACACATGGTCATTCTGACATATTTCTTTGGAGGACACCCGCTGCCATCACATAGGCTACTCTTTCCGATAAGCAGCAAGGGGTCTTTTATATGCACCTTCCCACAGACAGGACAGAACATACCACAGCCTCTGATAAGGCAGTTGTGGACGACTGGTTGGAATGGAAAATAGCCCAAACTGCAAATGTGTCCACTGAGCAGGATCGATCGGATGACCGACACCTTCACAGGCGGACACTCTACTAACTGAGCTATGACCCGCTCCCTCACAAACATCCCAACCTCACACTGACCCCTACTACTGCCCCACCACTCCTTTGACCGGATGCGGTGGCCATTCCGTAAAGTGCAGGCTTCCCGGAAGGTCGGAAGTTCGAATCCCAGCCAGGTCAAAGAAAAGTGATACTTGTCGCTATACAACCTAGCCTGGCACTCGGCATTAATAGGATAGGACAAGGACTGGTTAGCACAGTATCAGGATAATATGACTGTGTGAGGATATCGGGTCATGGTGCCGACGGCCTAGTCTCCCAGTGGGGCAGCACTATAAAGTCACCATGAGTGGACACGGTCACATGTTTGTTTGTTGTTGTTTTATGTCCCAGCAACATCTAAGGTCATATGATGGGCACGGTCACAAGTCAGTACCCATCCTGATATGACCTTAGATGTTGCTATGACATAAAACAACAACAAACAAACAGAACATAGACAAAGTGGGGTTCACAACTCAAAGTCAACTGGCGCAGAAGGTTGATACTCTACAAAGACCATATAATACTAAGATGGCTCACTCCCTATCTCTCCCATGGTAATGTAAATTCCGCAGTGCCACCTTGTGGTCGGTTTGATCAGCCCGGCTGTTGGTTGGTGTTTCACATGTAAACACATGTATACAAGTATATTATACATGAGATAGGGAAGTATGAATACACATCAATATGAAATTGCTATGAACAAATACACATCATCATCAGTATCATCATCATCGCCATCATCACACATCTTTCACATTCATATATACATTTATACATATAATACAACACCTGTTTAACCAAGAGAACAGCCAGCGCACCAAGTGGTGGGTTTGATCATTTTGATTACACAGTACAGGCTGAGTGAGACGGCTTAGTATTATAGTATAATTTATAGGGTCTTTGTACTCTGGCATAGACTCAACTCTCGGTGTCGACTTTGATGCGCGCGCACCGTTCCACACCAGAGACGCCGGGGTGAGGGGGTGAATGGGGGGGGGGGGCAGTTGGGGGGGGGGGGCGGGGCTGAAAAGGATGGGGAGAGGTGTCAGGGGGGGAGGGATATCTCTGAGTAAGAGGGGCATCAGGATTCGTTTTGTTTTGGGGGATTTTACTTATGGTGGACAGGATGTCTGCTTACAAATAGCTCCTTCTCCTCGTTCCCTCCAGGTGGCGCCTCACCCCACGTGATATTTGCCCATTTGCCTCCGACCTTTACTTAATACAATGCATTTATATAGCCCAGGTATTGAGGTATGCAGGTATTGCAGGTATTGCAATACCTCAGGGAGTTTGATGTCCCTGCCCTGCAGAGTTGTAAACCACTGCCTTGTGGTACAGGTTCTTGACAAAACCAAAGGCTAAGGGAGCAAACCCTAAACAGAAAACCATGTCACTGTGGCAGCATTAAGGGCGGTTGATGTATGGAACTCCCAACATCTCCTGACCAGCCACTGCAGGGACAAATAGTTTTGCGCCTGTCTTGACATCTTCTTGCCTGTGTGAAACCTCTATTTGCTCCCCGAGATAGTGCCACTGCTAACTTGCAAAAGCCAGCACCACTTCAACACTTGCAGGCAGCTTTCATGAAATGTACCATCAAGAGAAACCTGAAGCTGAGAGACATTAAGACTGACTCATGGACATCAATCTCACAGCAGAGAGGTAAATGGAGAGCGGCAGTCAAATAATGAAAGCAGTCTTTGTCGCATCGCGACTGACAGCATGATGATATAGCCCACAATGTATGGTAGGTCTTTAGGGCCAGTCAGAGTATAGTTTGTTGTTTGTTGTAGTTTCACGTCCTGGCAACATCTAAGGTCATGTTAGGATGGGTACTGACTTGTGACAGTGTGTACTCATGATGACTTTATAGTGCTGCCCCACTCTCAGCACCATGACCTGATATCCTACTCAGTCACATTATCGTGACACTGAGCCAACCGGTCTTTGCCCTATTCTAATGATGCCAAGGTTCGAACCCATGGGTTATAATACCGCGATCTACCAAAACGGGAGACGGTGCTGAAGTCATTCGGCCAGCCCGTCTGATAATCAAAGTATAAGGCTCGATCCATGCTCCTGTGTCGCTCTCATTTATTATGAAATCAAATAAAAATATCACCAGTTATTAAATAGTTTGATTTACCTAGTTTTTCCCCCTGATGAATGTATTTACCCTGCCTATAACGGATAAGTATGTTAACACTTGTTTTCACCGCTGGGCAGCACTAGTCCAATTTGATTCAAATCTTTTGAATTTTGTTTTAGTATTACTTTTGACTGGAGCTATACTTACAGGTAGATAGATATAAGCATGGCTAGTTTTGGATTGTTATAGTCTGTAGATATGCAGATATATATATATACTCACTGGTCGCGTTGGTTTCACACAGTCAGCATGGAATGTACTCACCTACAAATGAAATAACACCAGTAAGATCAGTGACATAGGATAAGGTTGCATGATAAAAAAGTCAAGCTTGTTTTATTTAATGACTCCTCTAAAGCTAGGATTCCTTACACGCGGTATGCGGCATGCGGCCTGCGAACGGTTTGAGTCCTTTCACCCACACCCACACACATAGTGTCAGGTTTCTCTAACACTGTTGTCTATGGGCATTCGCATTCGCATGCCACACCGATCGCTACATGGACCGATTCAGTATTCGCATGCCGCATGCCGCATACCACGTGTAAGGAATCACCCCCATTGACTTAGATGCTTTTTGATTTTTTGCCGCATTCGCATACCGCGTGTAAAGCTAAGATTCCTTATATGCGGTATGCGGTATGCGCCATGCAGTATGCGAATGGGAGGATTCCTTCTACACATGCGTCTCCCCACCACCACCACTACCATATGTTTCCCCTCCGCACCCCTGTGTGTGACCGTTCCGTAATAATCAGTCGCCTCTCCTAGTCTAAAAGTAATGGACACGTGTGACTGAGGTTTCTATTCGCATACTGCATCGATCGCTACAGGGACTGATCGAGTTGCCGCATTCGCATTCGCATACCGCGTGTAAGGAATGTAGCCCATTGACTTCAAGGCTTTTCGATTTTTTGCCGCATTCGCATACCGCATGCCGCATACCGCGTGTAAGGAATCTTAGCTTAAGGAATCCTAGCTTTCAGTGCATTGATTTTCATATCATCGGCTATTGGACGTCAAACATGTGGTCATTCTGACATATTTCTTTGGAGGAAACCCGCTACCACCACATAGGCTAGTCTTTCTGATAAGCAGCAAGGGGTCTTTTATATGCACGTGGTTGCATAATCAATCCGTCATAGACCAGACGGGATGGCCGAATCAGTTGAGCGTCCGTCTCCCGTTTTGGTAGATCATCGGATTCGAGCCCACGGGTTCGAACCCTGTTCGAGTCAAACCAATGACTTAAAAATGTATACTTGTCGCTTTCTAGCCAATCACTCGGCATTATTAGGATATGGTAAGGACAGGTTGGCTCAGTGTCAGGATAATGTGACTGAGTAGGATATCATGTCATGGTGCTGGTGACTGGGTCTCCCAGTGGGGCAGCACTATAAAGTTGCCATGAGTGTGCACTGCCACAAGTCGGTACCCATCCTGATCAGTTCATATGTGCTTAGATGGTGCCAGGACGAAAAGCTCCACCAACCCATCAACCAATCAGTCAAGGCTCTTGATGACTTGGGAGATTGGGTCAAATATACGTGAAACCACGCATTTAACACACACTGACAAAGATGGGTCTGAGTGACATAAACAAATATGTAAATAAACAAACCTTGGTCAGATATACAATTGAGACAAAATTAATTTGACATCTTTTCACTCCGAACATCTCCAAAGTTAGCTATTTAAAATAAAAGTTCTTTCAAATTAAAGTAATGTAGATAATAGCGATCGATGTAATAATGTATATTCAGATAGGAAAATTACAGAAACATAAAGTTGCATAGTCCGATGAAAACATCAAATTTTCAAGACCAAAACAATTATCTAGATTGATTCTACATATCTAACTTAGATACTGAATCACTTATTAAGCATTTGTCGCCACATAGAAGAGAATAGTGAGGCAATGTAATAGAGCCTCTTAATGAAGAAGCCTATAATATCAGAGTTTTGGCATGCTTGCCAAAATTAATTCTGCATGGTTGGACTTCAAATATCTCCAAAGTTAGACATTTAAAATAAAAAGTTACGTCACACTAAAGTATGGTAGGTTATAATGATCAACCTAATATATTTATCTGAGAAAATGACAGAAACTCAAAATCAACCTTAAAATCATCAGACTATGCAACTTTAAGTGATAGGGTTTGCACTATTTTCAAAGTCTGTAAGTATTCCCTGGCCTTAGTCTAACACTTGTGTAACAGCTGAGAAGTGTCAGCAAGACTGAATGCCATTAATAACCACAACTTGACCACGCAGACTCTCAGACCATGGTTGGGCCTAGATAAAGGATTCACCCGGTACTCGCAGTACGCGGGTGAATACCAACCCTATATAAAAACGGTCGAAAAGTGGGTTAATGAATTGAGAGCCTAATTTCACAATCTAAGAAGCAACAATTATTCTTTACATATGTCTTATTGATAGCCCGCTACCTTTGAGTTGAAAAATATAATATAATATCTAGTTTAATAAGATTTAAAAGTGAAATCGACGGCGTTCTGCGGCCGCCATCTTGTCTTTTTGCATTCTCTCCCATTTCACCAACTCTGTTCTGATATAAGTAACCATTTGACACTGGTACCAGGCAGTCTACTTCTTGTTCCATACTAACGCTATTTTCGCCCGTATTTATATAAGGCTGGTCTTCACCCGTGTACTACAAGTACCGGGTGAATCTTTTATCTAGGTTGGGCCTTAAATAGCTCCCAAGGGATAGATTGTTCCATGCTATGTCAATAATAACTACGCATAGTTGATCCTGATAATCATGAAAAGTAAAGTACTGTTGGTCATGTTACTTACTGCAAGGTGTGCAGTTGAAATAATAGGTGTCTCGAAAGCTAAATGAGCTGAAAACAACAACAAAGAAAATGGAGTACTTGAAACCGATACAAATCATGCACAAACCAGTATCTAAGTTGGATATGTTGGATCAAATCTAGGTAGATGCCTTGGTTTCGAGAATCTATTAGTTTCAGAGGATTATGCAGCTCTAAAGATGAATGCAATTTAGTAGAATGACACTAAAAACTAAGCTAACTCTTCATGGCAAAGGTCAAAGGTCAAAGGTCAAAGGTCAAATAGAAGCGTTCCTCAGTAGAGCGACCCTGGGGTGGATCCGATTTGCTGTGCAGACCGGAAGTGCATTTAACTGTAACCGGAGATTGTGACTCAATAATGCAGAGGACACTTCCGGTGGAGCGAGTACTCGTCTACGATTGAAATTTCCCCTGCTTAATCAACTAATCTACAAAAGAGAGAAAAAAAGAACCGGTATAATATTACTATCACAGCAATTATTGTGTTTGGTTGTCACCAGTTTCATTTGTTTTGTTTGTTGTTGTTTTGTGTCCTAGCAACATCTAAGGTAACAACAGGATGGGTACCGACTTGTGACAGTGCACACTCATGGGGGATTTATAGTGCTGCCCCACTGGGAGACCAGGCCACCAGCACCATGACCTGATATCCCACTCAGTCACATTATCCTGACACTGACCACACCAGTCCTTGCCCTATCCTAATAATGCCGAGCGCCTGGCTAGGAAGTGACAAGTATCAATTTTTTAAGTCATTGGTTTAAAAACCTAAAAATGACTTAAAAATGTATACTTGTCGGTTCCTAGCCAGGCATTCGGCATTATTAGGATAGGGCAGCACCATAAAGTTTCAATGAGTGCGCACTGTTACAAGTCGGTACCTGTCCTGATATGAGCTTAGATGTTACTAGGACGGAAAACAACAAACAAACAACAAACAATTAATAAGCGCGAAAATCTGCGAAATTAGGGAGATATTTCATCCCTGATAAAAAGTGATATAAACTTGGCAATAGAGATTGAAAGGAAGCTATGGAGGCTTTCGGGCAGACCTGACAGTGACATGGTTAAATAAAAACATGTAACTTGGATTGCCACTTTGAATCCTAATTCATACTGTGTATAGTGTAGTGGTCTGCACTGACCTCTCAGGCAAGGAGCCGCATAGACAGGTAGGCATGGGTAGTGTGTTGATATCAGGGAGCCTAGGTGGTGTAATGGTTAGCACACTGGCCCGGAATGCAAAGAGATGTGGGTTCGAGTCCCGCTCTCGGCGCAATATTTCCCATTTTCATCACCCCCACGACAATATCATTATCAAACATAGAGACCCATGTCAATTACAAGATGTCCAACAACAACAGAATCCTCAATTTGATCAAATCTATCTATTTCGGTCCATAGCGATAAAAGAAATGTAATGTTTGTTGGTTAGTTTTTTGTTTGTTTATTTGTTCTTCCATGGCCATCTTCTTTCTTCTCTTTTGTCTGTTATGTAATTACAGTGAGACCCCGTTATAACGCGACCGTTGGGGTTCCATAAAAAGAAAGTTTGTTTTATTTAACGACGCCTCTAGAGCACATAGATTTTTATCATCGGATACTTTTTTTGTTGTTGTTGAAGATTTATACTGCCTATGATGGATAAGCCTGAATAGGCTTGTTTTCACCATTAGACAGTTTGTCGATAGAAAGCCCGAGCCTACACTTTTACCGACCCAAGGGATTTTTAACCTCCCACACCACATAGACATGGTATGAGAGCAACCGGCCTTTGATGATGCTGTAAGTTATACACAGCGGTGGAAATCCAAATAGGCAGAGGTGGGGGCACAGGGAATCGAACCACTGACCTTCAGATTAGGAGTCCGACCTAGAAACAAGTCAGACACTCTAACCACTCCCCCACAGAGAACACCGGACGTCAATCATACCACAACCAGTTGTGGACCACTGGTTGTGGGGTTCCATAAAGTCATCACGAAAAAAATAGGGTCGCGTTAAATCGGGGTTCAGTTTACTGAATCACCTTCGGATTAAATCATTCCGGGGCCAAAGACTCATGGCGTTATGTCCGAATTCGCGTTGAATCGTGGCGAGTTAAATGGCGGGGTTTCATTGTACTAAACTTAAATATTTATTTATTGGAATTAAATCAAGTTCAACAAAAATGCAGATATTAAATGGCAAATCGCGCCTCCCCACGTGTGGAGGGAAATGTTTATTATTTGGCCTTAACTTGATGAAAGAGCTTCTTTTTCTTAAGTGAAATTTTCTAATTGAGTTCGCGAAAGAGCTTATTTTTCTAAGTGAAATTTTCTAATTGAGTTAACGAAAGAGCTTATTTTTCTAAGTGAAATTTTCTAATTGAGTTAACGAAAGAGCTTCTTTTTCTTAAGTGAAATTTTCTAATTGAGTTCACGAAAGAGGTTCTTTTTCTTAAGTGAAATTTTCTAATTGAAATTCACTAAAATTGTGAATACTTGGTAATTGGCATCGTCCTTTTTCTTATACAGAACTATCGGTTTAGTAGAACTACTATTACCGGTTTTTTTCCTCAGGAATTGGAATCTAAATTAGGTGGTCCATGTGGATTCATTGGAAAGTTTGCCTATTACAGTATAACCCCGTTAAACCAAATTTGAAGGGACCTTAGAAATTTGTTTGGATTAACCGATCATTGGTTTAACCGAGCTTTGACTTCGACTTTGACTTGGCTTTGGCAAAAACTGTGGTGCATTATGAATGTAATATACAATGTATGTGGACACTATAATTATTGTTTTTATGCATATACAGTTTAACCTCATTAAACCAAGCTCGGTTAAATCAAACGATCGGTTAATCCAAACGTTTTTCGGCGACCCGTCAAAATACTACCATGTATCATATAAAAGAGTCCTAGATGACCTTAAAACCACATAAAAGTTTGGTTTAACTGTACTGGAAGTGGCTTGGGGTCGACAATGTTATTTGGATTAACCAATACTTTGGATTAACCGACTTTGGTTTAACCAACTTTTTTATATGATAAATGGTAGTATTTTGCTGGGCCGCCGAAAAAAGTTTGGATTAACTGATCGTTTGGTTTAACTGAGCTTGGTGTAACGGGGTTGTACTTTAATATTATTCTTAATGTTCAAGGTTCTTTTAATCAGACGGGTAGGGTGATTGCAGCAGGGAGCCTAGATGTCCAAATGGTTAGGACGCTATTTCCCATTTGCTTGGTTGGTTGGTGGGGTTTTACCTCCTGGCAAGATCTAAAGTCATATCAGGACGGGTACTGACTTGTGACAGTGCGCACTCATGGCAACTTCATAGGGCTACCCCAGTTGGACATCAGGCCACCAGCTCGATGACCTGATATCCCCTCAGTCACATTATCCTGGGACTGAGCCAACCAGTCCTTGCCCTATCGTAATAATTCAGAGCGCCTGGATAGGAATCTACAAGTATCAATTATTAAGTAATTGGTTTGACTCGACCAGAGTTCGAACCCGTGGGTTCGAATCCCAGGATCTACCAAAACGGGAGACGGTCGCGCAACTCATCCCGTCTGGCTTTTCCCATTGACATCAACCCCATGACATTATTACACACATATTTGTTTTCTCAGAAATATAAATTCAGTAGAAAAAGACTGTTTTCCCCGAACTAGGCTCCCCATTACGCTGACCACGTGACTTGTCGGCGGTGTGATTAGGGGTAAGCAGGCAGCTGTCAACTACACCCGCCCACCAGCCTGCCGGGTCAGAGCCACCTAGTGGCAGTATTTAGTGATACGCATGTACAATTATTACCTGCCAGCCCCCAGAGAAAACGAGATTAGAAAGAAAGGGGGAAGGGGAGGGGAGAGGGGGAAGGGAAAGGGTGTAAGGGGAAATGGAGGGATAGGGAGGAAGGAGAGGGATGGACGCGAGAGAGAGGGGAGATGGGGAGGGAGGGGGAGGAGGAAGGAGGGTTGGAAGAGGGAGATGGAGGGGAGTGAGATGGAGGAGAGTGGGGAGGAGAGGGTGGAAGGAGAGGAGAGAGTGGAAGAGGGAGGAGAGAGGGGTAGGGGTGGAGAAGAGGGGAAGGGACAGGGAAGGAGAGAGAGGAATCAGGGGAGAGGGGACAAGGAGAGGGGTGGAAGAAGAGGGAAAGGGGAGGGGGACGAAGGGAGAGAGGGAGAGAGGGAGAGAGGGAGAGGGGGAGAATGAGAGTGATGGAGAGCGATAGGGATGGGAAGGAGAGTGAGTGATGGCAGATGGGGTAAGGGAGAGGGGTGGAATATGGAGAGTGAGGGGAGAGGGGAGGGAGAGGGGAGAAAGCGAGAGGAAGAGGAGGGGAGAGAATGAGAGCGAGATAGTGATAGGGAGAGAAGGGAGAGGGGGAAGGCGACAGGGGTGGAAGGACGGTGATGGGAGAGGGGATGAAGGGAGAGGGGGAGAGGAGGTGGAGAAGGAAGGGAATGAGAGCAAGAGAGAGAGAGAGCGATAGGGAGGGAAGGGAGAGTGACGGATTGAGGGGAGAGTGGGCAGCACTATTAAATTACCATGAATGTGCACTGTCACAAGTTAATATCCGTTGTGATATCACTTTAGATGTTTACAGGACATAAAACCCCAACAAAGCTCTACCCAGTTGGCCATCACTTCCGGTTGCAAAGCAAGCCAGCTCCTGTCCACAGAACCCCTGTCATGAGGAAGGGACAGATAAGACAGCCTGGTGAGAACTAAACAAGGAACGCTCCAGCCTGCTTCAATGAGGGAGGCCCTGATCAGAATCTGCCAAGCAATCTGGCTGCAAGAAGATAAGAAAGTACTCTGGCAAAGATCTGACTTTTGGAAATTGTCTGAATAATTCAAAAGGTTGCGCTGGTGCTTGAATTGAAGGGACGATTTATTATTCTACCCAACCAATCCTGTTATTTTAATTTTTGTTTATCTTTCTCTCTCACAAAGCCCTATTGAACTGCTCCCGCTGAAAAACATGATCAAAGAATATTACTTGACTAATCCAAAGCAATAATAAAGGCTACCACAGACCATGATTGGTTAGTTGACTAAATTTGATTAAGATTTGATTACGATTTTTTAAATAAATTTGGTTTATTTTGTTTCTTTTTTTATCGGGAGGCTTTACATCCTTGTAACATCTACTAAGGTTATGGGTAATATCAGGATGGGTGCCGACTTGAGACAGTGCGCAGTCATGGTGATTTTAATAGTGCTGCCCCACTGCGACACCAGGCCACCGGCACCATAACCCAATTCCTCACTCAGTCACATTATCCTGATACTGAACTAACCAGTCCTTGCCCTATCTTAGTAATGCTGAGCGCCAGGCTAGGTAGCGATAGCAACTAGTATCAATTTTGTAAGTCATTGGTTTGGCTCGGTTGGGTTTCGAATTCCAAACCTTCCACATGGGAAGCCTGCGCTCTACCGATTCGGCCAGATCACACTGACTGCCGATGCGCCCCCATTGTTAACCATGTGACTGCGCATGAGCAGCTAGCTGTACCCACACCCAATCCCCAAGATTTCCCACAGCCACCTGCCGGCGATAATACCCACGTGACACAATAGCTGTGTTCACACGGGCAAAATGTAAAGCGAGTTAGACAAGGTGAATCATATGAAGCGATTTAGATGCGCGTTTACATGGGCAGTACTTGGGCCGGAAATCGATATCTGCACATGAGCAAGTC
This sequence comes from Branchipolynoe longqiensis, assembly GCA_030323885.1. NCBI lineage: Eukaryota > Metazoa > Annelida > Polychaeta > Phyllodocida > Polynoidae > Branchipolynoe > Branchipolynoe longqiensis. The sequence continues at coordinate 16,330,048 of CM059194.1, read as the reverse complement.
CAGACTAACCGGCGCCATTTTGGGTTCCTCGACGCCGGCACGAGAGAGTCTGGGTTCGACCTAGATATGTATTGACTGAATCATATTGGCTTGGAACGGTCAAAACTTCTGCTGGGCAGTGAAACCCTAAAAATAAATGATGAAAAAAATATCTGTGCACAGCGAGCGGTTTCATAGACCAAATTATATTATATAGTGTGATGTCCTTAATCCGCCTTAAGTAAGTCGGTTGCGTTCACACGAACAAGATGGGCCGACTTAAGCTAGTTCGCTTCATATAATCCACCGCCACAGGTGGTTTATATGAGCTGAACTAGATGAAGTGAACTAGCCCTAATCCGCCTCAACATCGCGTTCACACGGCAAATGTGAGCCGAACTAGGCAAGGCGATTTATATGAGCCCGATTAACTCGCCCGTGTGAACACAGCTTATGCTTGCGACTACTAACAAAGAAACCGTGCATTCCGAGTTCCGCTGGTCCCTCGGGGAGGACTGAAGCTGCGACCCAGCTCACCAGGTAGCAGCTTCAGCTTACATACCGGATGTAGGTTGAGGGTGTTTCCCCTCCCTGCCCTATCCTTCCTTAAAGCCCCTATAGTTTGCAATCACTTTGTACCCATAACCACATGCGTCCCGATGACCAAACTTGGTAGGATTCAGGCCATACATTAGTTTTTTTTTTGTTTTTTTTTGGTCCATTAGTTGTTTAAGCGGGGGAAATTTCAGTCATAGACGACTGGTCTTCCTCATTCCACTGCTGGTCAATAGAAAGCCCGAGCATACACTTTTACCGACCCAAGGGATTTTTAACCTCCCACACCACATAGACATGGTATGAGAGCAACCGGCCTTTGATGACGCTGTAAGTTATACACAGCGGTGGAAATCCAAATTGGCAGAGCTGGGGGCATGGGGAATCGAACCGCTGACCCTCGGATTAGGAGTCTGACCTAGAAAAAAGTCAGACACTCTAACCACTCCGCCACAGAGAACGCCAATGTTGCTAATGAAGATTGCAGTGAAATTGACCGAGCATCTACACCAAGGTCAGTGGTTCGATTCCCTGTGCCAACATCTCTGCCAATTTGGATTTCCACCACTGTGTATAACTTACAGCATCATCAAAGGCTGGTTGCTCTCATACCATGTCTATGTGGTGTGGAAGGTTAAAAATCCCATGGGTCGGTAAAAGTGTAGGTTTGGGCTTTCTATCGACCAACTGTCTAATGGTGAAAACAAGTCTATTCAGACTTATCCATGATAGGCAGTATAAATCTTCAAGAAAAAACCTACTTTATATTAGATAAGATACCACTTTGTGTATCATTGAGTATGTGTATTCACGACCTCCCGCACCTTCCACTGTTTACACCAATGGATCACGTGACAATCCTGATATGACCTCACATGTTTCCTAGGACGTAAAGCCCCAACACACGAGCAAACAAACAATATATCTGTAAACTGAGGCAGGACGCCAGATCACACTGACTGCCGATGCGCCCCCATTGTTAACCACGTGACTGCGCATGAGCAGCTCGCTGTACCCACACCCAATCCTCCTCAAGATTTCTTTCCCACGGCCACCTGCCGGCGATAATACCCACGTGACACTATGCTTGCGACCGCTTGCGACTACTAACAAAAAAAAATAAACTTCTTTTTTTTCACGACCAAAAGCAACTTAAAAAAAAAACACGGGGGGAAATGAGTTGGTTCCTGCAGGGAAGACAGGTTGGTGATGAGTCGGTGATCGGTTGGTGATGGGTTGATGATTGGTTGACGATCGGTCGGTGATTGGTTGGCGATCGGTTGGGGTTCGGTCAGTGATTGGTTGGCGATCGGCTGGGTTTCGGTCAGTGATTGGTTGGCGATCGGCTGGGGATCGGTCAGTGATTGGTTGGCGATCGGCTGGCGATCGGTCGGTAAGTGGTCGGGGATTGATTTGCGACTGATTTGCAGATCAGTCGCAAATCAATCCCCGACGGATCGCCAACCAATCGCAAATCAATCGCAAATCAGTTCCCAACCATTCGCTCACCGATCGCCGATCGTTCGCAGGCGGTTGGCAGCGTGTTAATTCATTGATCAGTTGGTAATCGGTTAGCGATCAGTTGGCAATCAATCCTCAATCCATTAAAATGCTTGGTGATCTCCTGGGTAGAACGTGGCTGCAGGAAAATTGTGGGCATGCTCAAAGTTCTGGAGCACCATTCCGTTCTAGCCCATCCATTCCGTTAGTAAAAAGACTGTAAAAAGTTGCTACTACGTCCATTCTGTTCGCACACAGTTTGAGTCCGTTCAGCAACATTTTCGAGAACGTAGTGAGAACTGATTGATTGATTGATTGGTGGTTGCTTTATGCCGTATCAGCAGCATAGGCCATATTTACGGCGAGAAATGTTTGTTTTTGTTCAAACCATCGCTTTTACATGTAAAGGCATAATATCAATTTTGTGTCAATGAACACTCATGAATTTTGTAAACTCACAATCATATAGTTTCTGGTCAAGCTAAATCAAATTCTGAATGATAGTACTAACTATTTGGACCACCTTGCAACCACCCAGGTTTTTTTTGTGGTCGCAAGCGTGTCGCAAGCATAATGTGACTTGGGTTATAACCAAGCATGCTTCACAGTTAGCACAGAGCTCACAGCAACGGACACTTTGAATTGGCATAACCCGATAGCCTGTATTCCTACCATAGTTTTTATTTTTTTAGGATGAATATAACCAAGCTGAGTTTGTACGCATGTGAAGAAATTGAATTCAAACCTATTTCAAGGCTTTTCAAGGCTGCTTTTGATAGGAATTCAAGACTATTTTCATCTAGATTTCAGGGCGGGAACAAAAACAATGATGAATCACGGTTTCGGACTAATTTAAATCAGTGGGGACAGTTTAATGGTATTCAAGACTTTTCAAGACTAATTACCCAAAATAGGTTTAAATTCACAGCGTTTCAAGGCCTTGAAATGGGGCAAACAAAGTACAAGAATTTTCCAGACTTTCCACACCCCGCATGGACGCTGTAATAGGCTACACCTATATACTGTGGGGTTCATTCTTTTTCTTCATAAACTAGTTAATTTTGGAGATATTTGAAGTGAAAGTATGGACAATAAATGTTGCCCATTTTCGACATTGACTCGGCTACCCTGGCACTTGGAAGACACAGGGTGTCAGAGGAGTGCATACCATGGTAGAGTAGCACGGGGACACCAACCACACTCAGCTACACTGGCACTTGCAGGGCACTGGACTGAGTAGCAGAGGAGTGCAAATAATGGTAGAGTAGCACAGGAGCATCACACTCAGCTACACTGGCTCCCTGAAGCCTGGTTTACTCATTTTCGGTTACGTTGCATCCCATTAAACAGACTCAAGGGCGGCACCAAATAATGAATGAAAGTGTTCGTGCCTAACTTGGATATGTAGGGTACAATCTATGTCAGTATTGATCGGACGCGGTGGCCGAATCAGCAGAGCGCGGGCCTTGCGTGATGAAGGTCGGGAGTTCGGTTCAAGCTGGTCGAGTTAAACCAATGACTTAAAAATGTATACTTGTCGCTTCCTAGCCTGGCGTTCAGCATTAATAGGATACTGGTTAGCTCAGTGTTGGGATAATGTGGGATATCGGGTCATGCTTCCCGTAGCCTGATTTCCCAGTGGGGAAATCCTATGAAATCAACATGAGTGTGCACTGTCACAAGTCGGGACCCATCCTGATATGACGTTATGTGTTGCCAGGACATAAAACTCCACCAACAAACCATTGAACATATTGTGATTGCACCGG
>CM059194.1:16300441-16325745 GCA_030323885.1 Branchipolynoe longqiensis | reverse complement strand
AAACTATTCACCAAAAAAAAAGATGTAATTTATTATTGTCGTGGGAGTGATGGAAATGGGAAATACTGCGCCTAGATTAGGATTAGAACCCACACTTCTTGTCATTCCAGTGCTAGCGTGCTAACCATTACACTACCTCGGCTCCCTGATGCAATCACCCTATTCACACTTGCCTGTCTATGCAGCTCCCTGCCTGAGAGGTCAGTGCAAACTACTACAGTATTAAACATGAAGAAGTTGATTTTCTGAGCGTCCAAGATTTGAAGTTGGATGGTTGGTTGTTGGAGTTTTACATCCTAGCAACATCGATGGTCATATCAGGACGGGTACTGACTTGTGACTGTGTACACTCATGGTGACTTTATAGTGCTGCCCCACTGGGAAATCAGACCGCCCGTCACCATGACCCAATATCCCACTCAGTCACATTATCCTGCCACTGAGCTAACCAGTTCTTGGCCTATCCTACTATTGCCGGGCACCACGCAAGGACGCGACAAGGATCAATTTGATAAATCATTGGTTTTACTCGACGGGGAACCGAACTCCCGACCTTCCGCTCGTGAGGCCCGCGCTTTACCGATTCGGCCACCGTGCCTGGTCCAAGATTTGAAGTGATATCCACTAAATTCTGGGATCAAATATGGCTGACATGGAACCATTATCATTTGCTGTACAATTATTTATTATCACAACAAACGATAGAAATGGGGTGGTGTGTGGGAATGGGGAGGGGGGTGTTGAAAAGACTCCATTGCAAGCTTGTCACTTTAAATAGCTTAAGCTACTGTATTCAATTGTTCTATTTAAATGGGAAAATAATTTCCCTGCAAGAATAAATGTTTTTGATTAGGAACAATTTTGCATTGCTCTCTTGTCTATAATTTTGATACGTAAAGGTACAGAATCCAATGATTTTGAGATTCTGCCATTTCTTAGATAAATAATTGTTTTTGGGGGAATTTTCAGTCACGTTGGCACACTGAAGGCTGCAAATCTGCAGCACTGAATGGGCACCGCTGAAAGCGGTCCCATGTGGTCGGGAGTTGGCTTCCGATGAGTAGTGGTCAGAGAAATGGGGGGGGGGGGGAAGGCAGCCTAAGAGCCCAACCACGGGAGGTTGGTGTAGTTTATGCCCCAGCAAGAACCTAGGCCATACCAGAATGGGCACTGACTTGTGGCAATGTGCACTTTTGGTGACTTTATAGTGCTGCCTCACTGGGTAATCAGGCATCATGGCCTGATGTCCCACACAGTCACATTATCCTGACACTGTGCACCCAGTCCCTGGCATTATATTAAGTCGAAATGCTCACACCACAGACGTCAAGCAGTAACAGGTTTTATTAAATTGACCTGGTATTTCCTTCTATGCAGCAACAAATGCTTAATAAGTTCATTATTATCTGTTATGGTATATATGATCAAATTTAGGTATTTGCTTTGTTTTTTTAAATATGATGCTTCGGATTAATCAACAAGAGCAGACGACAACCTAAATGTCTCCTTTTCTTGCGCTTGTGAGAAATAAGAGTCAGTTCCAAAGCTCAAACACAGTTTTGTTTCACACTTGGCATTCACGTCGAGGACATGGGGTGTAGTGCACGTCATCTATATTTCACTATAGAGCAAAGTACCAAGAAAAGGATAACTTTCTTCCTTTTGCACACATCCCTGCAGGCAGCGTCTTTTTTTTCCTTTTCTTGAAGATGTATAGTGCCTATCAGGTCTGAATAGGCTTGCTTTCACCATTAGACAGTTTGTCGATAGAAAGCCCGAGCCTACACTTTTACCGACCCAAGGGATATTTAACCTCCCACACCACATAGACATGGTATGAGAGCAACTGGCCTTTGATGACGCTGTAAGTTATACACATTGGTGGAAATCCAAATTGGCAGAGGTGGGGACCACAGGGAATCGAACCACCAACCTTCAGATTAGGAGTCTAACCTAGAAAAAAGTCAGACACTCTAATCACTCTGCCACAGAGAAGACCACAATAAAGTGGGTTCAAAAATTAAAGCTGCATAATCGGATAATAAAATGAAATATTCGAAACCAGAGCACTCGCCTGCATTTGATCCCACGTATCCACCTTAGATAATGCTCGCTTAAAGTTGCACAGTCCGATTGTTTTAAGTTTCTGTCATTTTCGGAGAGAAAAATATTAAGTTGATTGTTATGATCTACCTTACTTTAGTTTGAAGTAAATGCTATTTATAAATCGGTAGCTTTAGAGATATTTGAAGTGCAAATGTGGACAATTAATTTGTGTATGCATGCCAACTCTGGCAACATAGACTTCTGTAGTCACAAGTTCTATGCAATTGACTCAGTGTTCCCATCTGCCTCGCGACAAATGTTTAATAAGTGCATCAGTCTCTAAGTTAGACATTTGGATCAAATCTGGATATTTGTTTTGGTTTTGAAAATTTGATGTTTTCATCGGATTGTATGCATCTTTAGCGACCCCCTCCCCCACCCCCCCACACACAAAAAGTAGACATCGACTATAACTGAGATACTTGTGCATTTGCTAAGCATGTTGTTGCTGTACAGAAAGAAAACTAGGCACCGGAAGGGGTGGTCGACTCTGTAGAGTGCAGTCTTCCCCATGCGGAAGGTCGGGAGTTCGAATCCCAGCCGAGTCAAACCAATGACTTATACAAATTGATACTTGTCGCTACCTAGCCGGGCGCTTGGCATTAATATGGTAGGGCAAGGACTGGTTGGCACAGTATCAGGATAATGTGACTGTGTGGGATATTTTAACCGACATCTGCATTAATCAGGACGACAATTAAAGTCTCATTGTTACCATACACCACCTAGCTACCAAACCTGAAGTCAATATTCAGGTTTCTCTGTGAAAAATCACCCACTTTTTCTTTTTTCCTTTTTATTTAGTGCATTAGTTGATTAAGCAGGGACATTTTCAATCACGGACAATTGGTTTTCCTCATTCCACTGCTCCTTGCCCTATCCTAGTAATCCCAAACGCCAGGCTACATAGTGACGAGTATCAATTTTTAAGTAATTAATTCGACTCGACTATGGTTCAAACTTGGGGATTCTAATCCCATGACCTACCAAAATAGGAGTCGGGCGCTCAACTCATTTGGTCATCCCATCGGGTTTTACTGATGACATTTTGGCCGAGCAGACGACAGTTGGCAATTAGCACCTTTTCTGAGTGCATGGGGCTGTCTTTTCTGTGTTACGCGCTAAATCATCACATGGTTTAGTAATATGACGCCACTCATTCTTGTTGGGACTGCAGTCTGTTCGAGCATGAATGATTGAGTTGGAATCAATAGCGCGTCCTCATGTAGTAAACACAGCTGGAATGGTCAAATTAGGTCAATATGGAACGTTCTTCTACTATGTTCTTCTACCGATCCTGCTTGAACTGGACAATCCTCATATATGCCACTATGTGTGATTAAGGACTGCCGTACATAACACGATGCTTTGTTTTAAACCCAGCTAAGCTTAGTGCCTGATGTAATTGTAAGGTGATATGATATTGACAATTAATGATGTAAGAGTGTCATTTCTTAGAATTACAGTAAAACCTCTCTAAATCGACCGACCTTGGGACCGACTTCAAGTGGTCGATTTAGGGAGATGGTCGGTTTAGGGAGTTAGAATATGGTTACAATGGTATTGTTGGGACCCAGATAAAGCGATCAATATAGGGGGGTGGTCGATCTGTGGAGGTGGTCGGTTAGGGAGGTTTTACTGTATATCTTGGTTCTGCTAATTAAAGCTGCATAGTCCGATGAAGCATTACATTTTCAAAGCCAAAGCAATTATCTAGATTTGATTCTACGTATCTAACTTAGATACTGGTGCACTGTTGCCACATAGAAGGGAAAACTGAGGCAATTTAATAGAATATTTTACTGCAGAAGCCTATGGGTTCAGAGTTTTGGCGTGCTTACCAAAATTAATTTTGCATTGTTGCGCTTCAAATATCTCAAAAGTTAACCATTTAAAATAAAAGTTAATTTAAACTAAAGTAAGGTAGATTATAATGATAATATTTTTCATTCAAAGGGTAATTTTTGGAGCTGTTGGAATTGAACACGTCCAAAAGTACTTTTGAAGCACACATCGAAATGCTGAACAACATAGGCTTTGCTTATTTGTTGTTATAGCAGCATAGTGCAGGAACACCAAACCGCAAAAGAATGTTTATTGAATGTAATCTAACTTGGATATGCAGGATCAAACCTAGGAACACCAGTATCTAAGTTGGACATAGGATTAAATCTAGGTAGTGTTTTGATTTAGACATTTTGATGATCTCATTTGATTATGTAGCTTTAAGACTTTATGCTTTTTAATACAAAAGTTGTAAATCATTCAATATGTATAACAACGTTTTAAGTATGCCTTATTGTGGTTTAATTGGACTGTGCCTTAGAATCACTCCTAAAACTAAAAAGTCTTTTAAATCTACATTACAATTGATTGCGCTAAAACTATTGGCTCAATTGAATTAATTATATTTGCTTAAGTTTAAAAAGTAAAGCTTGTTTTATTTAATGATACATCTAGAGCCCATTGATTTGTTATCACCACCTATAGGACCTCAAACATTTGGTCATTCTGACATATTTCTTTGGAGGAAACCCTCTGCCACCAAATAGGCTACTCTTTCCGATAAGCAGCAAGGGGTCGTTTATACACACTTTCCCACAGACAGAACAGCACATACCACAACCTTTGATGAACCAGTTGTGGACCAATGGTTGGAACGGAAAATAGCGCAAACTGCAAATGTGTGCACTGAGCAGGATCGATCGGATGACCCACACCTTCACAGGTGGACACTCTACCGCCTGAACTACGTCCTGCTCCTGCTTAACTTAATAAGGCATGAACTAAACCTGAAATGTACGTTTAGGTAAATGTTGATGAATCTTGAGGTTTAATTTCTGCAGTCTAACAGGCTTTTATTGTCTTCTTTTGTTCATATATCTTAATCTTCAACACAGCTGAGACCTAGAGATACCTTAAACAGCTAGAGGTGAAAGGTGCTGCAGCTCTCATATAATGCAACCCAAGATATAAGAGGATGTCAATTCTTATTGGCAGCCGGGTACTTTCTTTGATTGTTGGCCAGCTCAGTCACAGTTAGCAGTTTTTCTTTTACTAAATGTATTTTATTCAGTGAATAATGACTTTTGTCAGCGCCAGAGCACTGGTCTTCTGGCCGTTCAGTACAATTTGTTAGTACATAAATGACAATATCAGTCGCAATAATAAGCACATGAGAATCCTGTTCGATAATAGAAGCATAATATAAATATAAAGTTATGCATTGTTTGATTTGATTGATGGCTTTGGGACGTTATCTAACACCTAAGTAATATTTATTAAATAAATCAATACTTGTGTCGGGAATTGGAATTAATACCGAACATCAAGTGTCCATAATTAGTTTAAATTAAATCAGAGTCCGATGGTTTTAAGATTCTGCCATGTTTTTCTTAGATAGTATAATCTACTTTACTTTAGTTGGTAGTGGCTAAAATCTGTGTCTATGTGTATTGATTAGAATGTGAGGCATAAAGTACTTATGCAATTATTATTCTTGTATGTAATTATCCTGCTCATTATTATTATGTTATTGTCTTCACCTACCGCTCCTGTAACCTCCTTTGATATGCTCCTTTGTAGTTGTGTCACTGGAGGATGGTGTGCTACCTGGAGAGCGGGTGGACAGCTACTAGGCAGCTCCGCTAATTCCGCTCCTGCCCACCAGGTGGTTCCTCACTGAATGGTTTGGTGTATGGTTTCTCTTCACAGGTTTGTATAGCTGCAATGTGAATCGCCTATTACACGATTTCTGCGACGCATGCAGATAGCGTAATCCAGACTCGACTTGTGGGTCACAGAGTCTGTGGAGAGGCAATTGAGATGTTAACACCGGCTTCATATTGAGCAACAGACAGTCTTTTTGGCTCAAATGTGGATTCATAGAGAAAACATATTTACCATTGTTTAATCATTTTTGATAATTATAGCTGTATCCTATTGATAGATTGATTGATTGGCTGATTGAAAAGGTCGATCATTTGTGTAAAACAACACAGTGACACACTGTTGACCCACAACATGAGTGTCATTGCCTATCACCAGGTGTCGTAGTAGTCGCGGAAATTGCGTATTACCATGTTGTTTGGGATAACATTTTGACAATGCTTGAGAATGTGTGTTAGTAGAATGGGTTGCTTATTCTGTTACAGCCACTTGTGTGTGTGGGCGGGGGGACTGTTAGGGACGAGGGACGATTCTCGTTATGGTTCATGAATTTCTAGCAGAAATGTAATTTAAAAAGTCTCGGATGCTAAAGTTTTTTTCACGTAGCTACCAGTTTACAAACTTAAAGCAGTTAATCCATTTGCTTTCAGTTTCTCTTTTACAATTGAAATATATATACAGTAAAACCTCTCTAAATCGACCGACCTTGGGCCCGACTATAATTGGTCTATTTAGAGGGCCGGTCGGTTTAGGGAGGTAGAATATGGTGACGATGGTATTGTTGGGACCCAAATAAAGCGGTCGATATATGGGAGTGATCGATATGTGGAGGTGGTCGGTTAGGGAGGTTTTACGGTATATATAAATTATGTTCAACATTTTGAACTAAATTACCTTAAAGCTGCAATAATCTGATGAAGCAACACATTTTCAAAACTAAAGCAATTATCTAGAAATGATTCTCCATATCTAACATAGATAATGAAGCACTTATTAAGCATTTGTTGCTACACATAAGGGAATGGTGAGACAATTTAATCAAACCTGTTAATGGTAAAGTGTCATAGTTTTGGTATGGTTGCTGAAGCTAATTTTATATGTTTGTTCTTCAAATATATCAAAACTTAGCCATTTAAAATAAACAGCAGGGGCCTACTTTAGTAAGGTAAATAATAGGAATCAGTTGTTTTTTTCTTGACGATTTATACTGCCTATCATGGATAAGTCTGAATAGACTTGTTTTCACCATTAGACAGTTTGTCGAGAGAAAGCCCGAGCCTATACTTTTACCGACCCACAGGATTTTTAACCTCCCACACCACATAGACATTGTATGAGAGCAACCGGCCTTTGTTGACGCTGTAAGTTATACACAGCGGTAGAAATCCAAATTGGCAGAGGGGGGGCATGGGGAATTGAACCACCGACCCTCAGATTAGGAGTCTGACATAGAAAAACGTCAGACACTCTAACCACTCTGCCACAGAGAACACCACTTTTAATATATTTATCTGAGAAAATGACGAAACTCAAAACCATCGGACTATGTAACTTTAATATGAAGTCATTTTGTTGTATAATTGTGGAGACTTTTGAGGAGAAAGCAGGCAAATTTACTTTACTTTGCATACCTACATGCTGGACCTTATGGGCTTTGCTTACCCAAATGAAGCAGTGTAGCACAGGAGCACCAATTAGCGCTACACAGGCACCTGCCAGATGATGAATGTCACACATGTGCAAATCGTTGCGGAGCAGCCAAGGAGTACCACACTCAGAGCTAGACTGGCACCCATTTTGGGTGCAGGACTCGCTACAGGGTCACGTGGGCGTTTAAAGTTGCATAGTTCGATAAAAGCATCAAATTTGAGGAAGCAAAGAAGTCATTTAATGTTGAACCTACATATCCACCTTGGTGCTGTCACATTACGACGTTTCTCGCCAACACGCATCGACGTGTGCCCTTTTTTGGCGAAACGTCGGGAGACGTCTGGAAGTGTTATGCACGCGTTAGGCACGCGTTGGTATTCATTCATCTACGGCGACGGTCGGCGACGGTCGGCAGTGCGCATGGGGGAGTTTTGTGTTTGCACAAAACTTTCAACGTGCATCAAACCGCGGGTCCCAACGTTATGGCGAAGTTAGGGGGTCGTCGAGATATGTTAGAAGCGTGTTGGAGGTATGTATACTTTTTTCCACTGATGCTGCGCATGCGTGAGGCTCATTCCAACCCGTTGCGCCAAGATGTTGCTTTTTTTGTCTGTTGTTGATTTATGTCCTACCAACATCTAAGGTCATATCAGGATGGCGCGCCAAACTTTTTTGTTCTTTTTCTCCAACGTCGGCCGCATGCTAACAAAACGCCGAAAAGTTTGACGACTCTCGACGATTAAAAGTGATTTTGCACGTTGGCGGCGCACCGGTGAGATATGTCGTAGTGTGACAGGGCTATAATAGATATTGGTGCACTTATTAAGTGTTTGCTCCTACGTAGAAGGGCATACTAAGTCAATGTAATAGAACCTATTACTGTTGGAGCCTATGGGATTTGAGTTTTGACAAGCATGCCAACATTAATTTTCCATTTTTAAACTTAAAGCTGCATAGTTCGATCCAATCATCAACTTGTCAAAACCAAAACAAGTATCTAGATTTGATTTGACATGTTTAACTTGTTACTTTGTTACTGGGTCACTTATTAACCATTTGTTGTCATATAGAAGGGGATACTGAAGCAATTTAATAGAACCTGTTATTGCAAAAGTCTATTGTGTCAGAGATTTTGGTGTGCTTGCCCAAATTAAGTTTGCAGTTTGCATGTTTACACTTCAAATATCTCAAAGGTTAGATATTTAATGTAAAAGTTATTTCAACCCAAAGTAATGTAGATTATAACAATCAATTTAATATAATTATCTCAGAAAAATGACAGAAACTCAAAACCATCGGACTATGCAACTTTAAATGGCTGTTGCTACATAGAAGGTCACGGTAATTCAATTTAATAGAACCTGTTACTTTTTAAGCCTTTGGGATTATAGTATTGACAAGCATGCACAAATTAATTATCCATGTTTGCACTTAAGATATCTTCAAAGTTAGTCATTTTGAATCACCGTTATTTCAAAATAAAGAATGGTAGATTATAGTAATCAACCTGCCAATGTTTATCGCAGAAAATGACAGAAACTCAAAACCATTGGATTATGCAACTTTATTCATCCTGGACTATGCGCCTTTAAGATTCCTGAACTATGCACCTTTAAGATTCCTGGACTGCAGTATAAAGTGAGAAAGGACAGCACCCAATATCTTGATTAAATATGTAGCATCAAATCCAGGTCAGAGTTCTTTGTTTTGGAAATATGTTTTCCCCTGATTATGCAGCTTTATACATTCTCAGAAGAGTAGCCCTATGAAATAGATTATGTTCCAGTCACTTATACAGGCATGCTCTTAAATGCACAGATACATGCATAGCAACAAACAGATATACACGTACATAGATATATATGGCACTTGTTAAGTAATGATGTGTCCTACTGAAGAGACACAGACTATAACCATTTACGCTAATTAATATGAATATAATGAATTACCTTGCATATATCTATGTTAAGTAATATACACACATATATGTTAAGTAATATACACACATATAACTGATACATTCAGTAAAGTACAAAATCTACATTAATCATTTCGGTGACCTTATAAATATAAGCCCATAACTTAGGTGCTCAATAGTAATATACATAATCTACATGATTGAGTGATGTGCCATTATATGAACATAATGTCGTGGGAGGTGTTCCAAACAAAAGGAACATTGCACCTACAGTGGGACTTGAACCCTCATTTCTGCCAATCTGCCAGGGCATTAGACCAGTTAAGCTCCCTGATATAATCACAGCTACCCATGCCTACCTGTGTATGTGGCATTTCTCCTGGGAAGGTGACTGCAACTCACTGCACTCACCCTCCCTGCCATGATAAGTCTCAGACTTGCAATTACAAATATCCAGGTAGTGAACTTAGAATACATAGACAAGTCATTCAAGTCCTTACAGCATTCAGCATATTCGTTGAATAAAAAACTAACAATTCTCGCCGTGAATATGGCCTGTGCTGCCGACACGGCGTAAAGCAACCACCAATCAATCAATCATTCAGAATGTACAACATCTTGGACTATCATTCCTTGGTGTGGGTGTGTTGTCCGCAAAGATGGGATTCTTCCTAGAGTGGGATTCGAACTCCCTTTACTGCCATTACAAGAAGAGCGCCATAACCAATAGTCCATCTATGCGTACTGATGCAAACCACCTACCTACCCAGGCCTACCTACGTGTGTTGCACGTGTATGGTGCGGGTGAATGAGTGGAAATTAATTACGATAGCTTAGCCCTGGCTTAGTTACAGCCGACTAATATAATCTAAACACACGATCTCAGTGGCTCCAGACAGGATGGCCGAATGAGTTGAACGTCCATCTCCCGTTTTGGTAGATCGCAGGATTCGACCCTGGTTGAGTCAAACCAATAACTTAAATATTGATACTTGTCACTTCCTAGCCCAAGCGCTCGGCATTATTAGAATAGATCAAGGACTGGTTGGCTGAGTGTCAGGATAATGTGACTGAGTGGGATATTAGGTCATGGTACTGGCAGCCTGGTCTCCCACTGGGGATAACACTATAAAGTTGCCATGTGTGCGCACTGTCACAAATCGGTACTTGTCCTGATATGACCTTAGATGTTTGACAGGATGTAAAACTCCAGCAACCAATCAACCAACCATCAGATCCCAGGTGGGGGTCTCACAAGACGCTCTCAATCTCGCTGAGCTCCCCGGCATCCTGGGAGAGGTCCCTGAAGTGGCGCGTCAGCGGGCGGAACTGCGCGCGCACGTGACCGCGCATCTTGGCATCGCCGCGCGTCCCGCGCACGTTGCGCACACCGCGCACGCGCGCGCCTCCTGCCGGGAGGCGGTCGCGCACATCGCGGAACAGGAGGAGGCAGGCGGGCTGTAAAAGGTAGTAAAGCAGCGGCAGCACCCGCAGCGTCTCCCACAGCGTGGCGAAGCGCCGCGCGTCGCTGGACGCAGCCGCCGCCGACCGCGCACCAGCGGGCGTCGCCGCCGCCGCCGCCGCCGTCTGGTGCCCGGCGCCGTGGGTGAGGCGCAACGTCTCCAGCAGCGGCCAGGGCAGCATCAAACCCAGAACGAGGCCAAGCTGCAGCAGCACTGACAGTGCCCTGGTGCGGTGATCAGTTCTGTTGGCCACGTCATCAGCGACGTGGTCATCGTCATCATAATCATCCTCATCCTCTTCGTCATCCTCCTCCTCTTCCTCATCGTCCTCCTCGACCTGGTGTAGGTGATGCCGCTGTAGGTGCTGCTGCTGGTGTCGGCGCGCCGCCGCTGTCCCCGCCGCCGGTGCCGCCGACGCCGACAGAGGCGGCGAGTCGAGCATGTCCTCGGCGTCCTCAAGGTGACGCAACGGGCGCCGGCAACAGACGGACAAAACGAGGCCGAGGGTGATGGCCGCCGCCATGGCAGTGTAGGCGCACCACGTGTAGAGCACGACGAGGAAGGCCGTCGTGTCGACGAAGCTCAGCACGAGCGGGTGGCACATCAGGAACAGCGCCACGATCCACGACAGCCCGGCGTAGTCAAGCGCTCGCTGCCGGCCCATCGTGGCGCGCGCCCGCCTGCCCGCCGCGCCCCATGCCCCGTCACCCCGCCGTCCGGCGCGCGCCGCCCGGAACCCCGGCTGCGCCGGCAGGAAGGCGGCGTCGACGCACAGCGCGACGCCGAGCAGGTTGGAGAGCGCATGCGTGGCGAGCTTGAGCGGGACGCCGAGGTGCAGCGTGATGAGCCAGCTGTCTCCCGAGCCGCGGGCCGGGTGCAGGATGAGGGGCGCCGTGCCGTTGGCGCCCGTGTCGACCCGGAGAAGGTGGGCGGCCACCCGGCCCGCCACCAGCAGCCCGCCGTCCGCCGCGTTAGTCGCCCAAGTGTTGAGCAGCAGCACGGGCAGTCCGGCCCTGCGAGGTGTGGAGAAGGGGGAGGTGTGTGTAATGTGTGGTGTGTGGTGTGTGGTGTGTGGTGTGTGGGGTGTGGGGTGTGGGGTGTGGGTGTGTGGGGTGTGGGGATGGTGGTGTGGGGTGTGGGGTGTGGGGGTGTGGGGTGTGGGGTGGGGAGAGGGTTACTGGGGGAGGTAAGGGGTGACGGGTTTGGGAGGGGGGTGTAGTTGGAGGGAGGTAAGGGGTGACATGTTTGGAAGGGGAGGGGGGAGGGGATTATGGGGTAGTGGGAGGTAGGTAAGGGGTGAGGGGTTTGGGAGGGGGGTGGGTAGTTGGAGGGAGGTAAGGGGTGACGGGTTTGGGAGGGGGGTGGGTAGTTGGAGGGAGGTAAGGGGTGACGGGTTTGGGAAGGGAGGGGGGTGGGGGTTAGGGGGTAGTGGGAGGGACGTAAGGGGTGACGGGTTTGGGAGGGGATGGGGGAGGGGGTTAGGGGGTAGTGGGAGGGAGGTAAAAGCCGACGGAGTTGGGGGAAGGGGGGGGGGCGACATTGGAATATGATGATGAGTAAGTCAATAGAGTAATTAAGGCAACAGACTATTGGGTGGGTTTGTTTGTTGTTGTTTTACGTCCTGGCAACATATGTGGTCATATCAGGACGGCTATAGGGTGCGGGTAAATGGGTGGTTCAGTTAAAGTTGCATAGTCCGATGATTTTGAGTTTGTGTCATTTACTGATATAAATATATTAGGTCGATCATTATGATCATTCTTACTTCAGATTGAAGAACCTTTACTTTACAGTGACTAACTTAGGAGATATTTGAAGTGAAAACATGTGAAATTAATTTTGGCAGACTTTCCAAAACTCTTACAACATAGGCTTCTCTGGAAACAGGTTCTATTAAATTGACTCACTATTCCCTTCTCGGTGGCAACACATATTGAATAAGTGCACCAAAAGGAAAGTTTGTTTTATTTAATGAAGCCTCTAAAGCACATTGATTTTTATCATCGGCTATTGGACCTCAGTATCCAAGTTAGATATGTAGAATCAAATCTAGATAATTGCTTTGGTTTTGAAAATTTGATGTTTTCATCGGACTATGCAGCTCTAAGCAACAGACTATGGTGGGTGGAAGTGGAGCGGGGGGTTAATTACCGCAAACATTTAAGACATGTTCTACATAGAGGAAACTTCAATTAATGGCACAATTAAGACATCTCCTTACATTAGTGGATATCGGAATGGGTAGCATGGGACAGCTTTTTTAGACAAAAATAATTTGGCTATTTTTTAAGAAAAAAATTGTAATTTCTTGAAAATGCAAATTAACCAAGGAACACCAAAGATTAAGCCACATCACAAAATGAGCAACGTCATGAATAACTAAACATAATATTATTGACTAACCATCATTCAATGAAGCAAAGCGCTTCTCTTGGCTACTTAGATAGCCATGACCTCACCTCACCCTACTGTTAGATAGAGGCAGATACACTAGTATAGGAACTAACAATGACTGATCCTGCACTATTATATGCTGCCCGATCCATCCTACTCATGGTTTACTAGCTAACTATCATTCAATAAAGTAACCCACATCAGTCGATAACTGTGCCTAAGCATCACCTCACTACACCCATACATAATATTAAACCGCATATACATAGGGGAACTAACACTTAGCAAGTCTCCCTTACTGCACTCCACTCACAAAGTGTAGCTCACCATTACCTCACTACACCCTCACCTACACGTCGAACAGTTGCACATGTACAAGAACAAACACTTAGCAACTCCCTTACTGAACTCCACTCAACAAGTGTAGGTAACCTTTACCCCCACCACACCCTCACCTACATGTCGAACAGTTGCACACGTACAAGAACAAACACTTAGCAACTCCCTTACTGCACTCCACTCAACAAGTGTAGGTAACCTTTACCCCACCACACCCTCACCTACATGTCGAACAGTTGGACACGTACAAGATCAAACACTTAGCAACTCCCTTACTGCACTCCACTCACCAAGTGTAGCTCACCATTACCTCACTACACCCTCACCTACACGTCGAACAGTTGCACATGTACAAGAACAAACACTTAGCAACTCCCTTACTGCACTCCATTCAACAAGTGTAGGTAACCTTTACCCCACCACACCCTCACCTACATGTCGAACAGTTGCACACGTACAAGAACAAACACTTAGCAACTCCCTTACTGCACTCCACTCAACAAGTGTAGCTCACCATTACCTCACTACACCCTCACCTACACGTCGAACAGTTGCACACATACAAGAGCAAACACTTAGCAACTCCCTTACTGCACTCCACTCAACAAGTGTAGGTAACCTTTACCCCACCACACCCTCACCTACATGTCGAGCAGGTGCACACATACAAGAACAAACACTTAGCAACTCCCTTACTGCACTCCATTCAACAAGTGTAGCTCACTATTACCTCAGTACACCTCACCTACACGTCAAACAGTTGCACACATACAAGAACAAACACATAGCAACTCCCTTACTGCACACCACTCAGTAACCATTACCTCACTACACACAAGAACAAACACTTAGCAACTCCCTTACTGCAATCCACTCAACAAGTGTAGCTAACCTTTACCCCACCACACCCTCACCTAGACATTAAGCAGCTACACAAGTATAGGAACTAACCACCAACAACAGTGACCTATCCATGCACTAGAAGGAGGAGACAATTCCAACATATTTGAAGGAAGGCACTGCCCCAGTAATTGTTCACTGACCTTCCGATTGAGGGCGCTGTTTTTCCCGCCATGTCACTCACACTTTGTAATGACATTTACAGACGATGTTGAGATAATTACCTGGAGGGGTTTGAAGATCTCAGCGAGCAGGTGACGAAGAAGATATTGACAACAGCCTCCAAGACGAAGAGCACTGCTGTAGAGATGATCCAGGTGTATTGACCAGGCTCAGCCATCTCCATGTTAGTCTGCTACAATAGATAGATAACCAACTTAGTACTTTTCTTATTGACGTATTCACCTGTCTGTACCAGTGTTAACTACACATTTGTTTGTTGTTTGTTGTTGGTTGGTTGTTGGAGTTTTACGTCCTGGCAACATCTAAGGTTATATCAGGATGGGTACCGATTTGTGACAGTGTGCACTCATTCTTTTCTTGAAGATTTATACTGCCTGTCATGGATAAGTCTGAATAACTTATTTTCACCATTAGACAGTTTGTTGACAGAAAGCCCGAGCCTACACTTTTACCGACCCAAGGGATTTTTAACCTCCCACACCACATAGACATGGTATGAGAGCAACTGGCCTTTGATGACGCTGTAAGTTATACACAGCGTTGGAAATCCAAATTGGCAGAGGTGGCGAGGGCACCAGGAATCGAACCCCTGACTTTCAAATTAGGAGTCTGACCTACAAAAAAGTCAGACACTCTAACCACTCTGCCACAGAGAACACCACTTATGGCGACTTTATAGTGCTGCCCCACTGGGAGACCAGGTCACCCTCACCATGACCCGATATTCCACACAGTCACATTATCCTGACACTGTTTTAATCAGTCCTTGTCTTATCCTAATGCCAAGCGCCAGTCTATGTAGCGACAAGTAGCAATTGGTTTAACAGAGCTTTGGCTTAGACTTTGACTTTGACACCCCCCCACACCCCTCCCCACACATACACACTGCTGCCCACACACACACTCACTTTCCCTGTCCAGCTCGCTACTCTACTCCCCCCTCCCTCCTGCAGTCCCTCCCCCGACACACACACACTACTGCCCCCACCCACGCACTTCCCTCCTCCGGCTTGTTACCCTACTCCCCCCCCCCCCCCCACACATACACTATTGCTAACACTTATCCAAACAAGCGTGGTGTAAGATGCTGTGGGGTCTCAGATGACCTGATAACCACATGAATGCTTGGTTTAACCATACCGAAAATGGCCTGGGGCCGACAATTTTGATTGGATTAACCGATAATTTGGATTAACCGACTTTGATTTAACCAACTTTTTTATATGATAAATGGTAGTATTTTGCCGGGCAGCCAAAAAAAGTTTGGATTAACCGATCGTTTGGTTTAACCGAGCTTGGTTTAACGGGGTTATACTGTCCTACGTTTTGGCAGTAAAGACTACAGTTTTTACAATCTTAGATTACTTTTTTCAATCTTGGGGGTTGACACCTATGCTGCTATGACCTCATTCCAAATTCAGATGCACCCTCGCTCTATCACCGCCAGGTGGCCAGACCAGCGGGTGGGTGGATACCAACTTTGGTATCTCGGCAGTGACGTATTCGTGTACGGAAACGCACCGATCGCAACGTTGATGCGATTCGACTTCATGCACACGGGGACTGGAGAATACTACTCCTGCAAAAAAAGTAAAAGTAAAACTTATTTTATTTAATGACTCCTCTAGAGCGCATTGATTTTGATCATCAGCTATTGGATATCAAACGTATAGTTTTTCTGACATATTTCTTTGGAGGAAACCCACCATCGCCACATAGGCTACTCTTTCCGATAAGCAGCAAGGGGTCTTTCATATGCACTTTCCCACAGACAGGACAGAACGTACCGCAGACTTGTGGACTACTGGGTACTACTGCTACAATGGAAGCTGTTCCGCACTGTTGGAATTAGCTGCTTCGCTGTTTGTAGTAATGTTTCATGCATGACGCACGACGCATCGCGCACACGGACACGCATGAATGGAAGTCCAGCTTTAGGAGCTGGCTGAGGGGGCGGCCCACCTATGCATGTATCAATATGTGAGTTGGTGAGATAGGGTTGGAGTGTGTGTACCAGTGGTAAGTGCATAGTGATATAGATCCACATGCAGTCTTTATCAACAAACACCACGTCAGGCAGTCATATAGTCAGACAGGCAGCTAGGCAGACAGGCATACAGGCAGACAGGCAGACAGGCAGACAGGCAGACAGGCATGCAGACAGTTGGGCAGTCAGACAGTTGGGCAGTCAGACAGTCAGGCAGGCAGGCATGCAGTCAAATAGTCAGACAATCAGGCAGTCAAATAGTCAGAGAGGCAGGCAGTCAGAAAGTTAGGCAGTCAGGCAGTCAAATAGGCAGACAGGTAGTCAGGCAGTTAAGTAGTCAGACAGGCAGTGAGACAGTCAAATAGTCAGACACGCAGGCAGTGAAATAGT
Source organism: Branchipolynoe longqiensis (assembly GCA_030323885.1). Lineage (NCBI taxonomy): Eukaryota > Metazoa > Annelida > Polychaeta > Phyllodocida > Polynoidae > Branchipolynoe > Branchipolynoe longqiensis. The sequence continues at coordinate 16,308,746 of CM059194.1, read as the reverse complement.
CAGACGGTCAGTCAAATCGTTAGACAGGCAGACAGTCAGACAGTCAGACAGTCAGACAGTCAAATAGTCAGACAGGCAGTCAGTCAAATAGTCAGACAGACTGTCAAATAGTCAGCCAGGCAGTCAGGCAGGCAGTAAGGTAGTCAGGCAGTCAGGCAGGCAGTCAGGTACTCAGTCAGGCACTCAGTCAGGCACTCAGTCAGGCACTCAGTCAGGCACTCAGGCAGTCAGGCAGATAGTCAGGCAGGCAGGCTTGCAAGCAGGCACTCATGCAGGCAGTCAGGTACTCAGTCAGGCATTCAGTCAGGCACTCAGTCAGGCACTCAGGCAGTCAGGCAGATGGTCAGGCAGGCAGGCTTGCAAGCAGGCAGTCATGCAGGCAGTCATGCAGGCAGTCAGGTAGACAGGCAGGCAGGCAGGAAAGCGGTTTTCTTTCAAAAATGTTATGGTTTCATCATCGAACTATGCCACTTTAATTAAGGTAACATTCCATATGCATACAAACGGTGAGTGGGTGTGATATCTAACATGTGGTATGCATATCTGGTCTTTGATTTCAACATTCCATAGATACGCTATGTGATATGTGGCAACAGTATATGCCACACGTGTCTTTGATACACAGTACCTGCTTCAAACTCGACTCATTCATCTCTGCCACTTTACACAAATTCATGCATGAAAAACGCAACCCCCCATTATTACAGGGACCGACTCTATATAAAACGTGGCGTCCAAATTCAGATCGATGTTACAAAAAATTGTTTTTAGACACACAGCAATTTCGGTGGAAAGAATGTGCATATCATATATTGTATAGTCTGCAGGAAACACTACCAATTGAATGTGAGCAGTGTTGGAGTACAGAATGCTGCGTAAACTCTCTGTTGATGCTTTGTAAATGTCATTACCCTGTTTCCTGTTCGGCTATTTTCAGTCCAGTGCACACGCTGCAACTTTGAACTGTGGTGCTGTATGTGGCTGTTCCGTCTATGTATGCTGCTTGGTTGTTGGGGTTTTGCATCCTGGCAACATCTAAGGTAATATCAGGACGGGTACCGACTTTTGACTTCTGATGTGAATGCAGTGTATTCTCTTTTGAATAGTCCAATCTGTCGTTTATCATGCTTGCGATGTTTCTAAAAGCATTCTCTAGGTAAAGAGAATCCATTCTCCCATTTAAAATATCGATAATCATTACACTGATCATAAAGCATACTCACAAATTCGTTTTTTCTCTCAGGTTTTACCAAAATCGATTCTATGGTGATTTTGGAGCGCTGCCCCACTGAGTTGTCTATGACCCGATATCCCACTCAGTCACATTATCCTGACACTGGGGTAACCAGTCCTTGTCCTATCCTAGTAATGCTGAGCACCATGCTAGGTAGTGACAAGTATCAATTTCATAAGTCGTTGTTTTTGCTCGACTGGGATTCGAACTCCCGACCTTTCGCACAAGAAGCCTCTGCCCTACCGATTCGGCCACCCCGCCCGATAGGAATGATGTGAATTTAAATATGTGTAGTAATATAATTAATGCGTGAGTGATGATGTCACTGACCCATGTTCGAGAAATGAAAGTGGAAACTGTCAGTGGGTTGTGGCTGTCACACATATGTTATGAAACAACTGTGACAAACAACTGTTTGACTGTTGTCACTGATGACTATGTGAGTGTTGTGACTGACACCTGTTTGTTACTGACTGACATCTGTGTGAGTGTTGTGAGTGACACCTGTTTGTTAATGACACCTGTGTGAGCGTTACGACTGACACTTGCTTGTTACTGACACCTGTATGAGTGTTGTGACTGACACCTGTTTGTTACTGACACCTGTATGAGTGTTGTGACTGATGCCTGTTTGTTACTGACACCTGTATGAGTGTTGTGACTGATGCCTGTTTGTTACTGACACCTGTATGAGTGGTGTGACTGAGGCCTGTGTGTTACTGACACCTGTATGAGTGTTGTGACTGATGCCTGTTTGTTACTGACACCTGTAGGTGGTGTGTGTGTGTTGTTTGTGTTGGTGGTGTGTGTGTGTTTGTTTGTGTTGGTGGTGTGGTGGGTGTGTGTTTGGTGTTGGTGTTGTGTGTGTGGTTGTTTGTGTTGGTGTTGTGTGTGTGTTGTTTGTGTTGGTGTTGTGTGTGTGTTTGTTTGTGTTGTGGTGTGTGGGTGTGGGTTTGGTGTTGTGTTGTGTGTGTGTTTGGTTGTGTTGGTGTTGTGTGTGTGTTGTTTGTGTTGGTGGTGTGTGTGTGTTTGTTTGTGTTGGTGTGTGTGGGTTTGTTGTGTGGTGGTTGTGTGTTGGTTGTGTGTGTTGGTGGTGTGTGTGTGTTTGTTTGTGTTGGTGTGTGTGTGTTTGTTTGTGTGTGGTTTTGTGGTTGTTTGTGTGTGTTGGTGTTGTGTGGTTGTTTGTGTGTGTTGGTGTTGTTGTTGTTTGTGTGTGTGTGGTGTTGTGTGTGGTGTTTGTTTGTTGTGTGGGTTGGTGGTTGTTTGTGTGTGTTGGTGGTGTGTGGTTTTTTGTGTTGGTGGTGTGTGGTGTTTGTGTGTGTTGGTGTTGTGTTGTGTTTGTGTGTGTTGGTGTTGTGTGTGTGTTTGTTTGTGTTGTGTTGTGTGTGTTTGTGTGTGTGGTGTTGTGTGTGTTTGTTTTGTGTGTGGTGTTTGTGTGTTGTTTGTGTGTGTTGGTGTTGTGTGTGTTGTTTGTGTGTTTGGTGTTGTGTGCTGTTTGTGACTGACACATGTGTGAGTGCCGTTGCAGTAGCTAATGCCAGTGCTGTGATCAGGATCCCTAATGCACGCGTCATGTGCTCAGAGGATATACAATATCTGATCACCAACATAGCTATAGCTCACACGTGCGTTCAAAGGCTCAAAGTTGAGCGACATCTAACTGACGGGTAGGACTTACATTTGAGTGACTGTTACTGCAAGTCTTACTCAAGTGTGAGTGATGCCCTGGCGACTAGCGGGCCACTGGCCTAGCTTGGGATTTTCAGGTGGTACTCAGATTTCTTTCGGCAATGGAATAAATTATATTGGTTGTGCGCACCCCTCCATCCCCCTCCCACACACACACAAAGGTTGGGTGGTCCGAAAATAGTTCTGAATTGTTATACGCCATGTACGGACTTCATTTCAGGCTTATTTTGTATTTACACAAATAAGTACATAATATATTTTAATAACAAAAATAATATTTGTGATCTCACGCAGTGGTGGTACACAGCCGCGTACCTGCAGATATGGAAGCTAGGCCGCTGATGGGTACTTTGAGACCACGCCCACGTGACTATCTTAGCATGAGCACTGGGGTATACAGGTATTCATCTTGGCTGCATAGTCCGATCAAAACATCAAATTTTCAAAACCAAAACATCAAATCTTTTAAACCAAAATAATTATTTTGATTTAATCCTACATATCTAACTTAGATAGTGGTGCACTTATTAAACTTGTGTCATCATATATAAACGAATACTGAGGCAATTTACGAGAACCTGTTGCTTCAGAAACCTATGGTGTCAAAGTTTTGGAATGCTTACCAAAACTAATTTTGTATGTTTGCACTTCAAATATCTCAAAAGTTAGCTATTTAAAATAAAGGTTACTTGAAATCAAATTAAGGTAGATTATAGCAATCACCTTAATATGTTTATCTCAGAAAATGACAGAAACTCAAAACACAATGGACCATGCAACTTTAAACCAGGAGGCAAAGTAGGACTCACCTCGTATGAAGGCACTGAATGGAATGGCTTTACAACTACTGGCTTAACTGCTCCGTTAGATGTAGAAACTCCGCTACTGCTACTGCTGATGTCCACATGCTGTCAGGGTGAGTGAGTGAGTGAGTGAGCGAATGAGGGAATGAGGGAGTGAGGGAATGAGGGAGGGAATGAGGGAGGGAGTCAATGAGGAGAGGGTGAGAGGGAGTGAGTGAGGGAATGAGTGGGTGAGTGAATGAGTGAGTGAATGAGTGAGGGAGTGAGTGATTGAGTGGGTTAGTGAGAAATGAGGGGTAGAGTCAATGACTAGAGGCTTGGAGGGAGGGAGGGAGTGAGGGAATGAATGGGGGAGGGAATGAGTGAGTGGGTGAGTGAGTGAGGGAATGAGGCAGGGAGTCAATGAGGAGAGGGTGGGAAGGAGGGAGTGACTGAGGGAATGAGTGGGTGGGTGAGTGAGTGACTGAATGAGTGAGTGAGAGAATGAATGAGGGGGTGAGTGTGTGAGGGTATTGCTCTGGGAGTCAATGAGGAGAGGGTGGGAGGGCGGGAGGGAGTGAATGAGGGAATGAGTGAGTGGGTGAGTGAGTGAGTGCGTGAGGGAATGAGGGAGGGAGTGAGTGTTTGAGGGAATGAGGGAGGGAATCAATGAGGAGAGGACGGAAGGGAGGGAGTCAATGAGGGAATGAGTGAGTGGGTGAGTGAGTGAGTGAGTGCGTGAGTGAGTGAGTGAGTGAGGGAATGAGGGAGGGAGGGAGTGTGTGAGGGAATGAGGGAGGGAGTGAGTGTGTGAGGGAATGAGGGAGGGAGTGAATGAGGAGATGGTGGGAGGGAGGGAGTGAATGAGGGAATGGATGAGTGGGTGAGTGATTGAGGGAATGAGGGAGTGTGTGAGGTAGGAAATGAGGGAGGGAGTCAATGAGGAGAGGGAGTGAGGAAGTGAGAAGGGGGAAGGAGTAAGGGATTTATGAGGGAATGAGAGGAAGGGAGGGAGTAGGTGAGTGAGTGAGTGAGTGAGTGAGTGCGGGAGGAGTGAATGAGTGAGCAAGGAAGTGAGTGAGTGAGTGAGTGAGTGAGTGAGTAAGTGAGGCCACTCCGCCCATTGCTTAAAGCCACCAGTTGGCCACGTCGACACCGGGAGTACCTTGTCCATTGCATTCTGGGTAATTCCATGGGGAGAGGGCATGGGGTGTTCCCAGTCAACCGCTATAATATATATATGTACTATATAATTTATTATGTAGATATAAATAACGGCAGCCCCTTAATGTTTCTCTCTAACCACTTTAACTTCCATGTTGTTCACTGCGGAGCGGGCATTCTCTCCTCCTTACCTTCTATATGCCGTGAGCCAACTGTCACTCTGCTCACTCTCAACTATATATATATATATATATATAAATATATATATATATATATATGTGTATTTATATGTATGTATATATGTATATTGAATCCGGTTCACAGTGCCGGGTATCTAACAACAGCGCCGCCGTGGTAGAAGTGACAACTAGGTCCTCAGTGCATAGCAGTATATATCAAAGTGATGGGTAAGTCCAGCGAGTGCAGGTAACTATAGTTTCCGTGTTTATATTCTCATAATTTCGTTATGGCGCATACATATATTATATTATACCACATGGCAATGGGTTGGATGCGGTGGCCGAATCGGACTAGTGCTGGCTTTCCATGCGGGTGGTTGGCATTTCCAATTCATGGCCCAGTCAAACCAGGGCTTATATGCTATGGACAGTATAAATACAGCCTCAATTAAAAAAAAGAAATTTTAAATTTTAAAATTTTAAAAACCAATGACTTACACAATTGATACTTGCCAGTACCTAGCCTGGTGCTCAGCATTAATAGGATTGGGCAAGGACTGGTTTGCTCAGTATCAGGAAAATGTGACTGAGTGGGAGATCAGGTCATGCTGCCGGTGGGCTGGTTTCCCAGTTGGGTAGCATTATAAAGTCACCGTGAGTTTACACAGCCACAAGTCAATGCCCATCGTGATAGCACCTTATATGTTGCAAAGATGCAAAACCCCCAACAAACATACACAAATATCCCAGTGGCGAAAGACAGCTAGTTACCTGTGGCTATGGCGTCAATCAAGGTGCACAGATAACCGTGACGTCACCAGTGTGGCGTGTCATTTAAATTTAGGAGATGGCCTGCCACCAGAGTCGTACTAGTTGTAGGTGTTCCGCTCTAGTGACTCCAAGGCACCGTGACCTAAATACATGTCAGCTCAAGAACGCAGCGTTAAAAAAACATACAGTCAATTCATAGTTTCCCCGACTGCTAATCTGAACACAGCAGCTATTGCTGATAAAAAGTGAGATGAGTTTCAGCAGAGTCGCCATTGTTGTGTTGGTGTTGCTTTTGGTGTTGCTTTTGTTGACGCCAGTCCTGTAGTGTATGTGCGTGAGAAGCGGGTAACCTTGTTAATCTTCTAGCCAGATAGTTCTTTATCCATGATGACTTAAGCACTCCATCCAGTTAATAGCGTTGGGGGAGGGGCGTGAGGATGGTGGGGGGGGGGGGGGAGTGGGGGGCGTGTGTGTGAATGTGGGGGGGGAGGAGCGGGATATGGCGGGTAGGTGGGGATGGAGATGGGAGGTGCGGAGGTGGGGAGGGCTACATCCAGGGTTGCTGATCTCACACTTCAATACCCATTAACTAAAGGCGTAAATGCCCCGTCCTCCACGGCCTTTCACAATGGAGCTACTCCAGTGTAAGGCCTCCTCCTCCGGGCACCTCCTGCTCACTGCCCAGTGCGCCACCTGGTGGTTGTGTGTGGTAGTGGTTCAGGGCAGGCTGCGAAAGGCCGCCACTCCTACTCCTCCTCCTCCAGCACCTCCTGCTCACTGCCTAGTGCACCACCTGCTCGTTGTGTGTGGTAGTGGTTTCGGGCAGGGTGCGCAAGGCCGCCACTCCTACTCCTCCTCCTTCAGCACCTCCTGCTCACTGCCCAGTGAGCCACCTGGTGGTTGTATGTGGTAGTGGTTCCGGGCAGTGTGCGCAACGCCGCCACTCCTACTCCTCCTCCTTCTCCTCAAGCACCTCCTGCTCACTGCCCAGTGCGCCACCTGGTGGTTGTGTGTGGTAGCGGTTCAGGGCAGGGTGCGCAACGCCGCCACTCCTATTCCTCCTCCTTCTCCTCCAGCACCTCCTGCTCACTGCCCAGTGCGCCACCTGGTGGTTGTGTGTGGTAGTGGTTCCGGGCAGGGTGCGCAAGGCCGCCACTCCTACTCCTCCTCCTCCAGCACCTCCTGCTCACTGCCCAGTGCGCCACCTGCTGGTTGCGTGTGGTAGTGGTTCCAGGCAGGGCGGGATGTGGCTGGCTGGTGGCTACTTGTTGTCTAGGATTTATCCGGTGCGTGCGCTGTGTGCGCCTTTGTCTTCGCCGCGCCACCTCGCGGCACTGACTGGAACCACGCACGGCAGCTGGTAGCCGCCTGGGCTGAATCCCGTCGCCCGGTCTGCATGTGCCGCCGGGGTATGGGTGAGGGAGTGGGTGTGGAATGGGGTTGAGTGGTGTGGAGTGTGGGCGTGGAGTGTGGGTCAGCGTGAGGGTGTGGGGGTGGGTGTGGGTGTGAGTGTGGGTGTGGATGTGGGTATGGGATGTGATTTGAGTTGTGTGGAGTGTGGGTGTGGAGTGTGGGTGTGGGTGAGAGTGAACTTCCCCCCACACCTCCAGCTTCCACCACACCTCCAACTCCAACTAACCCCCCCCCCCCCGGCTAAGGCTCCACCTCCACCTCCACCTCCACCTCCACCTCCACCCCACCGCAACCGCACTCTACCTAACCTCCACCCACCCCCACCTGCACATCCAACATACTCCACCCCACATCCTACATACCCGAACTCACCCCACATTCAATCTACATCAATCTACTCCAACATCCACCTCCACCACACCCACATCCTCCGTACCCCACTCCACCCACTCCACCTTTACATCTCACACCACCCAACCCCCACCTCCACCACACCCCACATACTCCGTATCCCACTCCACCGACTCCACCTCTACATCTCACCCACCCAACCCCCACCTCCACCACACCCACATCCTCCGTACCCCACTCCACCCACTCCACCTCTACATCTCACCCACCCAACCCCCACCTCCACCACACCCCACATCCTCCATATCCCACTCCACCGACTCCACCTCTACATCTCGCCCCACCCAACCCCCACCTCCACCACACCCACATCCTCAACCCACTCAACCCACTCCACCTCTACATCTCACCCCCCAACCCCCACCCCACTCCACCCACATCCTCCATACCCACTCCACCCACTCCCAACCGCTTCTGCTCACCCACCCCAACCCCCCCTCCACCCACCCCCACATCCTCCATATCCCACGCCACCCCACGCCACCGCTTCAGCTCTCCCACCCAACCCCCACCTCCACCACACCCCACATCCAGGGTACCCCACTCCACCGACTCCACCTCTACATCTCACACCACCCAACCCCCACCTCCACCACACCCCACATCCAGGGTACCCCACTCCACCGACTCCACCTCTACATCTCACACCACCCCACCTCCAC
>CM059194.1:16246833-16299941 GCA_030323885.1 Branchipolynoe longqiensis | reverse complement strand
CTATGTATATATGTGTATGCTTTATAAGCAGTTATAATAGTATAATTATCCAGAAAGTGATTATAGGTGTCCTCAGTCCATATCAACCTGATATTACACCACTAACTGACACTCCACCAGTCATCTACTAGTCAGGCCTTATGCCTCCTCTGGTGGTGCCACCTGCCGCGTCCCACTCGTATGTCTTTACCTCACGCTGTATCGGTTCTATAATAAATTATGGGAGTATAAACAAATGACAAACCATCTCGCAGTTAATCCCTCACTGAGCTATATGCATGTCGGCTCAGTGTAGTTCCTGATGTGGCCGCTGGCGCATTCAGCGCACGGCCAAACTCCAGTGTAGACAGTCACTGTCGGGAAGATTGTAAACCATTTGTTCTCAACAACCTCTTCAACCAGGTCCGTCTCCTTGTTGTCTCTGTTACGCATTATGCATGTTTATATATACAGTACTCCCTCTTTTATGGACCAGCCCTACACGAGAGAGAATGTGGTCACAAAAGGAGGTGGTCACTGCTGAAACGGTTAGGGTAAGAGTTAGGGTGAGAGGGAGTGACACATTAAAATATCATATCAATCATACATGTTGGTTTTAAAATAACAAATTAAGTAATTAAATCATCACATAATCACACTGGTTTTAATATGTGTATTTAAATATCATATAATCTTGTTGGTTTTAAAATAACAAATTAAGTAATTAAATCATCACATAATCACACTGGTTTTAAAATGTGTATTTAAATATCATATAATCATACTTGTTGGTTTTAAAATAACAAATTAAGTAATTAAATCATCACATAATCACACTGGTTTTAAAATGTGTATTTAAATATCATATAATCATACTTGTTGGTTTTAAAATAACAAATTAAGTAATTAAATCATCACATAATCACACTGGTTTTAAAATGTGTATTTAAATATCATATAATCATACTTGTTGGTTTTAAAATAACAAATTAAGTAATTAAATCATCACATAATCACACTTGTTTTAAAATGTGTATTTAAATATCATATAATCATACTTGTTGGTTTTAAAATAACAAATTAAGTAATTAAATCATCACATAATCACACTGGTTTTAAAATGTGTATTTAAATATCATATAATCATACTTGTTGGTTTTAAAATAACCAATTAAGTCATTAAATCATCGCATAAACACACTGGTTTTAAAATGTGTATTTAAATATCATATAATCATACTTGTTGGTTTTAAAATAACAAATTAAGTAATTAAATCATCACATAACCACACTGGTTTTAAAATGTGTATTTAAATATCATATAATCATAGTTGTTGGTTTTAAAATAACCAATTAAGTCATTAAATCATCACATAAACACACTGGTTTTAAAATGTGTATTTAAATATCATATAATCATACTTGTTGGTTTTAAAACAACAAATTAAGTAATTAAATCATCACATAATCACACTGGTTTTAAAATGTCTATTTAAATATCATATAATCATACATGTTGGTTTTAAAATAACAAATTAAGTAATTAAAACATCACATAATCACACTGGTTTTAAAATGTGTATTTAAATATCATAATCATACTTGTTGGTTTTAAAATAACCAATTAAGTAATTAAGACATCATATAAACACACTGTTTTTAAAATGTGTATTTAAATATTATATAATCATACTTGTTGGTTTTAAATAACAAATTAAGTAATTAAAACATCACACAATCACACTGGTTTTAAAATATCCGTTTAAATATCACATAATGATATTTGTTGGTTTTAAACTAACCAATTAAGTAATTAAAACTTTGCATAATCACACTGGTTTTAAAACCAGTAGTCGCATAAAGGGGAAAAGGGGATGGTCGTTGATCGCATTAGGTGGGTGGTGGTTGGTCAGGGGTTATTTGCAGTTAAAATATGTTACTGCATACGATCTACCAACACGTGAGACGGATGCTCAGTTCATTCGGCCATCCCGTCTGGTCGTATATATCTATATATATATATATATGTATATGTGATGCATAACGCATTATACTAGTATAAATACAAGGGTAACATGTACATCCTATATTTCCTCTGTGCACATTAGTGGAGTGCCCCCACCCATCCCAACTGTCGGGTAAATTGCCGGGCGGGCGCCCGCCTCACGTGACACACTGGAAAAAATATGTATATATGCACATATATTACGGTGTAGATGTTGTCTCAATGGGCGCTTTTTGAAACGCTTTGAAGGTCGTGAGAAATCTGTAAGCGTCGATATAATGGATCGCTCGAATACAAGATAATGGAAGGTTTGGCACTGGACACTAACAGCATGTCTACATCGGTTTTTGTGCTTAATTGTCGGAGACCCAAGCAGCTGGTTGGCAACTGCTTATCTAGATTCATTTTATTTAACCACCGGACGCGCTGCCCGAATCGGTAAGAGCGCAGGCTCTCCGTGCGGAAGGTCTGGAGTTCGAATCCCAGCCGATTCAAAGCAAAGCAATAAATTACAAAATTGATATTTGTCGCTGCCTATTCTTGTGCTCTGTAGGATACTAGGGTAGGACAAGGACTGGTTAGCTCAGTATCAGGATAATGTGACTGAGTGTGATATCGGGTCATGATGCAGTGGCCTGGTCTTCCAGTGCGGAAGCACTATTAACTCTCCGTGAGTGTGCAGTGTCACAAGTCGATGCCCGTCATGATATGACCATAAATATTGGTAGGACATAAAACCCCAACAAACAAACAAAGTAAGCATCCTATTCATCCTCTACTATCACAAAATGTCGTCTGCTGCAGATCAAGATAATTCAGATTCGATTCAGCTTTATTTTCACTCACTTAAGCCCGAGTCACACTATTGGCTTGCGACTGCTTATAACTACTCTGCGACCACTTTGGACCAAATAACCCACAATCACCGGCGACCTCCTTGCGACCAAAGCAATGGTAACCGACCTTGCGACCAAAGCAGTGGTCACCGACCTCATTGTGACCACGATGGTCGCAGGGAGGTGTTTAGTGCAGTTGCTGCAACCTCCTTGCGACCAGGTTGGTCACACGGAGCTTGGTGCCCATTGAGGACCAGTTTGCGACTACCTAGCAACCACTTGCAGCCATGTTGCGACAGTTTGCGAGCACTTGCGATCGTTTTATGACCAACCTGGCAGCGTCCATCTATAACCACTGTGTTCGCATGGAATGGTTATATAATTGCTTCTATAATCAATGTTACCACACTTTACTGTAGGTTTTGCTAATAGTTAGCCTGTCATGTCCATTTATTCGACATTCCTTATGTACACCCCCCCCCCCCCCCCCACACACACACACACAACCCACCCCCAACAAAAATGCAGAATATCCATACAGAATGACGTTTTTTTGCAACGCCAGATTTTGGCGGATATTCCGAGTTCCGCTGGTCCATCAGTAAGGACTGAAGCTGAGACCCAGCATGTCGGGGTATTCCGAGTTCCGCTGGTCCCTCAGTAAGGACTGAAGCTGAGACCCAGCATGTCGGGATATTCCGAGTTCCGCTGGTCCCTCAGTAAGGACTGAAGCTGTAACCCAGCATGTCGGGATATTCTGAGTTCCACTAGTTCCTCAGTAAGGACTGAAGCTGAGAGCCAGCATGTCGGGACATTCCGAGTTCCACTGGTTCCTCAGTAAGTACTTGAAGCTGAGACCCAGCATGTCGGGATATTGCGAGTTCCACTGGTCCCTCAGTAAGGACTGAAGCTGTGACCCTGCATGTCGGGACATTCCGAGTTCCACTGGTTCCTCAGTAAGTACTTGAAGCTGAGACCCAGCATGTCGGGATATTGCCAGTTCCGCTGATCCCTCAGTAAGGACTGAAGCTGAGACCCAGCATGTCGGGACATTCCGGGTTTCGCTGGTTCCTCAGTAAGGACTTGAAGCTGAGACCCAGCATGTCGGGATATTCCAAGTTCTGTACGGACTGAAGCTGTGACCCAGCATGTCAGGATATTCCGAGTTCCGCTGGTCCCTCAGTAAGGACTGAAGCTGTGACCCAGCATGTCGGGACATTCCTGGTTTCGCTGGTTCCTCAGTAAGGACTTGAAGCTGAGATCCAATGGGCGTAATCGATTAATCAACTCGGGTCACCCGAGCCACTTTTTGGTGCATGCGTACATCCTACAGACTCGGATTGAATAAACGAATACGCTTGAGGTGGACAAAATGGTGGCTTAATCTAAAACTTAATATGTATTTTTCAATAATCGATATATGTACAGCAAATAGGATTTAAAGTATTTTATGATTGTAGAAGCAGACAATCTGGGTTATTAAAAAGACCCCATTAAAATAACACGTCGGAGTTATACTGGTAGCTGTTATTCTACAGGTACCAGCACAGATGTGACGTCATCGCTCCTAGCAAACCCCAGCCAAGAGGTGGGTTACAAATACACATGTCGTTTTGCACACGACATGTGTATTTGTCAACTCCATTCGCGGTGTTCAATTTGAAATTCTGACGACTCGGGTGACCCGAGTCACCTGGGTCGTGTTAATCTATTACAGCCAGCATGTCGGGTTGCAACTTCAGCTTACGCACATGTAGTTGCTTGTTGGTGCCATTTCAAGCCCTTTCCTTCGTTGTAGACTCACTTTGAACCAATAACCATATTCCTTCTGATCACCAAGCTTGGTAGGATCATTGCCAGGTGATTGGCGCATGCTTTCAAATTGTGGTTGATTCGGCGGAGGGTGGAGGAGGGGGGCGCTGCACCACCCTGGTGGAGGTGTTCGGAACTATTAACGTTACACCGCCCACTGTTGGCCCATAGACAGTCACTCGGCGGAGCAGCTCAGGACAGACGGAAGCAAAGGTTACCACACCCACCCTCTTAGTCTTAACGGACTATCTGGCTCAGCTTGGGGCTCCTCTTCGGCGGACTCCTTAGTCCCTCGAGAGTCGGCTTCCCTGGACATATACACAATAGATTAAAAACGTTATTACAACATAATCCCCGTTCACACATGGACCTTAATTCGCCTCAACTAGTTCGCCTCATTTAAGTCGCCTCAAAACGTGGATGTGAACGCACAGCTGAGGGCTGATTCGATTCAACTAGTTCACCTCAAGTAAACCGCTTCGTGAGGTGGATTAGATGAGGCGACTTAGCCTGAGTTGGCCTAACGTGTATGTGTGAATGCAAGCGGTTTAGTTGAGGTGTGTATGTATGTGTGTATGTATGTGTATCTATGTGTGTATGCGTGGATGTATGTGTATGTAATTATGGTATGCAGGTATTACAGGTATAGCAATACCTCAGGGAGTTTGACGCCCCTGCCCTGCAGAGTTGTAAACCACTGCCTTGTGGTACAGGTTCTTGACAGAACCGAAGGCTAAGGGAGCAAACCCTAAACAGAAAACCATGTCACTGTGGCAGCATTAAGGGCGGTTGATGTATGGAACTCCCAACATCTCCCGACCAGCCACTGCAGGGACAAATAGTTTTGCGCCTGTCTTGACATGTTCTTGCCGGTGTGAAACCTCTATTTGCTCCCCGAGAGAGTGCCGCTGGTAACTTGCAAAAGCCAGCAGCACTTCACCACTTTTGCAGGCAGCTTTCATGAAATGTACAACCGCACAATGGAGAGCGGCAGTCAAGTAATGAAAGCAGTCTTTGTCGCATCGCGACCGACAGCATGATGATGATGATGATGTGTATGTATGTGTGGATGCTTGTGTGGATGTATGTTTGTGTGTATGTGTGGATGTATGTTTGTATGTGTGTGTGGATGTATGTGTGGATGTATGCGTGGATGTATGTCTGGGTGTATGTATGTATGAAACTACATAGGCCTGCTGGTCGATCTGAGCCGGTTTAAAGTGTGTCTGAACGCGATACAGTTTCAAAGCTTTTTTTGTGTTAATGCGCTGTTAGTTCGACTTATCTAGTTCGCCCTATCTAAGTCGACCTAACCTTGTACGTGTAAACACAGCTTTAGATAATCATATTAATCAAATTAATTCATTAGCAAATATCTATTACTGTGTCTGGCTCTGTCTGCCCGAATCTATTTCGAATCGCAGACTGCAGTAAAACTGTCCTGGCAAATATTTAGCAATAAATTAAAAAAACACTTTCTGTATTACGGTGCATGTGTGTTCAGCACCTCCCCCACCTTCCGCCATCTAATGGTGCTGTCACATTACGACACGCGCGTCGACATATGTGATTTTTTGGCGGAACGTTGGGATATGTCAGGAAGCTTTGTGCACGCATTAGGCACACGTTGGTATTCATTGATGGACGGCGATGGTCGACGAGGGTCGGGGGCGTGCATTGTCACACATCGAAAGTTTTGTGCTTGCACTAAACTTTTGATGTGCACTGACATACAGGTGCTCACATTATGGCAATGTTAGGGGTGCGTCGAGATACGTTAAACACGCTGGAATAACCTTATGCGAATGCTAGGCACACGCCACGCACATGTGAGACTTGTTGCGCCAAACTGTTGCTTTGTTTGTTTGTTATTGTTTTATGTCCTAGCAACATCTAAGGTCATAACAGGATAGTGAGCCAAACCTTTTTAGTTTTTTTTGTCACTCGTCGATATACATGACCACAACGTTCACCGCATGCTACCAACATGTTGCGCTGCCGTCAAACCTTTTCCCACCGCGCCGAAAAGTTTGACGTGTGTCAACTCTTTTGCACATTGGCGGCGCGTCAGCGAGAAGCGTCGTAATGTGACAGGGCCATAAGCTGTAGCTGTGACCAGGCGTGCTGTGCTCCAGTGGCAGTCCTTCCTGAGGGACCAGTGTAACTCTTTTTTTTCTCTTTTTCTTTTGTGCTGAATATATTTATCCTGCTTATAACGGATAAGTTATAATCCAATTTGATTTGAATCTTTTGAACTCTTAATGCATGTATTGCAGAACATTTATTATTGCAATGCAACACAGATTTGTTTGCAGCCTCGAAAAGACATCAGAAACCGCTGGATATTGGCAAAGGCAGCAGGTGTGTGTGATTCTTGGTTCCTTGGGGTTTTACGTCCTAGTTACAGGTGAGGTCATATCAGAGGTAGGGTATCTACTTATGACTCATGGCGATTTCGTAGTAATATCGCACTTGATTACCATCTACCACAATGGTGCGATATCCGCTACTCAGTCAGATTATCCTAATACTGAGCCAACCGGTTGATGCCCTATCCTAGTAATGCCAATCACAGGCACGTGTAGCGCCGAGATTCTTGCAAGTCTGTGGTTTGACTCGGCTGGGGCTTTATCCGATTGGTTGGTTGTTGGGGTCTTACATCCTGGCAACATCTAAGGTCATATCAGGATGGGTACCGACTTGTGACAGCGCACAATCACAGTGACTTTACAGTGCTGTCCCACTCAATCACATTATCCTGCCACTGAGCCAACCAGTCCTTGCCCTATCCTAATAATGCCGAGCACCTGGCTAGAAAGCGACAAGTATCAATTTTTGAGTCATTGGTTTGACTCGATGAGGGTTCAAATCCGATCTAGCAAAACGGGAGTCGGACGCTGAACTCATTCGGTCATCCCGACTTTTGCACCGAAAGCGAGTCATCTGCCCAGTCGGCCGTCACTTCCGGTGGCAGGAGGCCGATTGAGGCTAACGGCTTCAGAGATGAAGGTTGACGGGTGCAGATAGACATGCTGCCGGAGACGCACACGGAGACGGAAACGCAGACGGAGGTGAACAAAGGCAGTCGGAAGCGAATAACGGTAGAATCAGAAGTGAAAGATGGATGTGTGGGTTGAGCGCCCGCTGCTTCCCGAGTGACAGGTCGTCGGATTCGAACCCTGGCCAATTAAAAACAAACTAAAAAGGCAACTTAAAAGATTGATACTTGTTGTTAATGTTACCTAGCCTTAGCATTACTAACAAGTCAAGGAGCCATGCCATGAAGAAGATCAATTTCCCACGATTGCAATTTTCAGAGAATGAAACCAAAATAAAACAAAGACAAGAACACTGGTTGGTTGGTTGTTTGTTGGAGTTTTACATCCTGGCAACATCTAAGGTCATATCAGGACAGGTACCAATTTGTGACAGTGTGCACTCATGGCAACTTTATAGTGCTGCCCCACTGGGCAATCAGGCAGCTTGCACCATGACCCGATATCCCACTCGATCACATAGTCCTGACACTGAGCCAACCAGTCCTTGCCATATCCTATTAATACCAAGCGCCTCGCTAGGAAGCGACAAGCATACAATTTTTAAATCATTGTTATCACTCAACCAGGTGTAAAGACTAGGTTTCCATAATGTAAAGTTGAATCCTTCCTCCAACTAATAGTTTTACCACTCGTCGTGGTCACCAGTATGTAAAGTCTACTGCTCGAATCTGTGGTTGTGTAGGCAGGCTATAGTGAAATCAATACAGTCTAAGAGAAAGGAAGAGTATAACATGTGAAAGAAGAGAGAGAGTCAAGCCCTCTGGTTTATTATTCATATGGTACATGGATTCAGTGTAGAGTATCACCCCCACCCCATTCTCCCAATGAGAAACAAGCATTCTTAGCTCTACCAATAGGGATCCAGCATTCCTGGTATCCATGGTTACCAGTGATCTGCCCACCCCCACCAAGCTGAGTGGCTCCCCTGGCCACAACCTGCCTTGAGCCTGGGTGTGGTGATCCTGACTAGCAGAGGGGGAAGGGGGTTGGCTCTGAGTGCCCCTTACACACAGCCCCGACAGCACCACTATGCCTATTTACCAATAAATCAAGCACCACCAGCACCTGGTCACGTATACCCAATTCATAATAGAACATTTGCATTCCTCCACCAATGCTGTAATATTGGAATATTTTACACACGGTTAATCCCCCGATCTACAAAAACTGGAGACGGACGCTCAACTCATTCGGCCATCCCATCTGGTCCAAGACCACTGTGACCCGGAAGTAGACAGGAGGCGGTTGCAGGTGGCTGAGGTGGTCAGAGACTGATGCAGTCAGAGACAGGAGGGCACCGACCGAGCACTAGAGGATCTGGCCAGGCTGTCCTCTAAGCTCTAAGCCTCCTCCACGCACATTGCAGTGTCGTCTGCAATGTCGTCTGTCCTAACGAAATTGTCGTCTGCGTTCCATTAACATTTATCAGTGATTCTTTGTATACCACAAAAAGGTGGTCCATTATATATATATAATGTCATTATATATATACGGATTTTCGGTTCGGATTTATATATTGGCAAAGAAGATTATTATTCTTGGGTGACGGAGTGGGGACCAGGATTATGTAACAGAGAAGCAATGGGTGACCCACTTGCTTTGTGACATAAGCGCCTATGTGGAGATGCGAAAACACATAGCGACTGAGATTGTGATGTGATGTTCATATTTACGGGACTGTTGATAATTATTTAAATGTCCCCTCCATGCATCAGAAAGAATGCAAGTGGAGGGGAAGGGCATTTTTAATATATGTTTGGTGTAATAACTGCAACTACCTGTTACCCCGGGACCGATGGGCATGCGCACCCAGCCATCCTGCATACATTATGGACACACCCTGCAGCTGGGGTTGAGTGACAGCTGCCCCCTATTAGGGCGTCGCCCACCCAGGCTGTAGGGGATGTCTGATTGGCTGGCTGTGTGAGCCCAGTCACCTGCATTCCTTATACCTGACACACAGCCCCCACATAAAGCACTCTTGGCTAGACTCTCTAGCAAGAGACACTCCACTCTCTACACTCAAATGAGCAACATCTATTCCAAAGACACTGAGCTGTCTGCAACAACCATTGGACTCAGGTTCAATGGGCTGTCGGTATTGATTCTAAGATACACCAGCAATGGCCATGAGGATCTGCGTAGGCAGTTGGTAAGGAGTGAGGGTGATAGGTCACCAGTAGGTGAACAGGGGTTGATGCCAATAAAGCACAACCTCTTCACTCTTCACTGTCAATCTTGCACGACTTGTCTTCCTTTATTTCTTATGAGTTGTTGAGAGTGACGACAGGTGGGAACTGACAGACAGTTGTCAGAACACACCTGTGGAGACTAGTAATGTTTCGGGTTCAGACGGCCGAGTCCCGACATATTACAACATGTAGTGCCCTGCTCCTCCCCCTATTCCTGGGTGGATTGGGGGGGGGGGGGGTACTGGCATACTTCACTCCGCCCCTCATTTATGGGGCTTTCTCACGCCACTCGCTCGGAAGTTTAATGCATATATAGATAAATAAATAAATATATATATATATGATATATATCTATATATAAATGTTTGTGTGTGTATAACATGCACCTATCGAAATTATCGTCTGTATTTTCTTAACATTTATCAGTAATTTATTTTGTCAAAAAACCGTGCACTCGTTTTGCACACACATATATGTACACATATATAACATTCATCTATATATAAATATATATATATATATATATACATATTCCTGTGCGCGAGTGACAATTGAGCCCCGCTGGTGAAGTCGGAAAGGGGTGGTGGTGCCACCAGTCATAGGGGCGGGCCACCCATAGAGTAGTAGTACACAGGATAGCAGCGGTTAATTAATACAGTAGTAAATAATGGAACGTCCCTTGCGCGCCTTATACTGGCATAATCCTTATACATCACATATACAACAGGTACACCTCCTGTGAAAAAATAACTACAATGACTTAAATGTGTGCAGGATCCTGGTCACGGAACCAGTGTCGTGGGGGTGATAAGAATGGGAAATATTACACCTCCAGTGGGAATCGAACCCACATCTTTTGCATTCCAGGCCAGTGTGTTAACCTTTACCTGTTTACATCACCTTGATGTCACCACCAGATCCATACCTCCTTGCCTGAGAGGTCAGTGCAGACTACTACAGTATATATGTACACATATATGCATACACATATTATAAACACATACATATATATAGACATATATTAACATGCACGAAATTGTCATCTGTGTTTCATTAACATTTATCAGGAATTCATTCCCCCCCCCCAGGGAGATGCGTGCGATATACACATATGTATGTATGTATGTATGTATGTATATACACATATATAAGCATATGTATATATATATATATATACAATGCAATGCCGATTGTTGGAAAAAAGCGATATATACAGACATTATATAAACATTATTTAACGGAGGGCCTATAGCTGTCGACCAGAAAATCCTCGATCACCCCACCAGCTGGTAATGCAGCAGCCTGGGTGACTCGGGTTTGCATTCAGGTAGGCAAACCGGCTGCGAGCCACCACCGAGCTGCCACAAACACTACCATCACCCTCACTCTCGTCGGAAATTTTGACCATAAATAAACGGTAGGCTAAATTGTTGGCCAGCCAGAGGTATCGATCTCAACCAACATATGTGCTAAGTTGTCTCTTACGGGGTCTATAATAATATGTCTTGGCATGAAACCACCGCTCCAGTAATAGTCAATAGTTGTGTTTTACCAGTTTACAGCAGGTCGATATGTGAGGGAGGACATGCAATGTCCATCAATCGTGTCCCACTCTTACTTTAACTCCACAATTCAACTTACACAGGGGCCAGACGTAGCGGGCGAATTGGTAGAGCGCAGACTTCCGGTGCGGAACATCGGGAGTTTGATTCCCGGTCGATTCAAAGCAAGGACTTATAAAATTGATACTTGTCGCTACCTAGCCCGGCACTCGGCATTAATAGGATAGGACAAGGACTAGTTATCTCAGTATCAGGATAATGTGACTGTGTGGTTATGGTGGCCTGGTCTCCCAGTGGCACAGCACTATAAACTCACCATGAGTGAGCACTCTCACAAGGCGGTACCCATCCATATATGACCTTAGATGTTGCTAGGATGTAAAACAACAATATACAAATAAACATACAAAGGAGCATATGCTCTTTTACTTCAATATTCAATCAAATTCTGCTCTAGGCGTAATATTTATCACCCCTCCGACAATAACATCTGCATATGTGCTATATAATTTATTGTGTGAATATAAATAAAGAAAAGCCCCTCATGTTTTTCAGTGCCCCTGTCCGGGCATCTCTCGCTTCCCAACACCCCTTATTCTCAGCAGACCCCCCCCCCCCCCGGTAACCGGGCACTCTCTGCTTCCCGCCGTCTGGGAACCAGCCCCAATGGTCTCCCAGGTCTGACTTCAAATATTTATTTTACTATCATTAAAATTAAATTAAATCCTGCGCATGAATGTAAGAAGATTCGGTATTTTATTTCCTGGTATACTCCATAGGAAGGACTAAGAGAAACTACATATAGAAGAAGTTTATTGAATAAAAGGCGCAAAGCGAAGTCAGAGGCAGTTCATGACCCAAGGGCCCTGGCAAAATGCTGTGGGAGCATTATGGTGGCAGCATGCCATAGAGTTCATTGATAAAGCCGATAGATAAAGCGTTCATACACCTGTGTGTAGGGCGGGCGGGAGATAAAAGCAGACTTCAGGTCCTGTCACACACAACGCATGTTTGGGCTCCGAGAAGCTAGTGCATGAGCAACTCACTGGTCAGATGTTGGGGATGTTGGCCTGCTAACATCTGTAATTCACCAACGAGACGCCAGGTGGATCCTGGGTCAAGCCGCGCCTTCCTCACTCGCCCACCGACTCCCGAGCTGGCAACAACTAATTTCAACTTGCTCTCGTCTACAATGCCTCCTCCTACTAGGAAACGCCGAGGCCGACCTCCAGGCTCATCTGGGGTGTCACGGAGAGGTTTGAGACCTCGCACACAGCTCTCCTCGTGTCGCCCTCATTCCTCTTCAGAAGATTCGAGTTCAGATGCTTCATCAATCGTGGACAATCCGCGGAAAACCCCGGGCTCAGTTACCGGCAGTCTATCAGGCTTGGAGGCCAGACTGCTTGCCCTAGAGCAACTCGCTGACAAGCCGACTGGAAACTCTCAAGTTCCGGACCCCTACTCGCCTCCGGATCTCGCCTCAACCCCCAGATCCGTTTTCTCCTCCTTCTCTCCAACACCTAGACATCGCGCTCCCGAGAGGGTAAAACAATTCTCGGATGCTAGGAGGCACAGGGCCAGACATGTTAGAATAATGGTCACGATGAATGAGCTGCATATCGTTCGTGATCATTCGTGTACAATGCTTGGCGGCGACAGAGGCCTCTTGAGTAAAAATCGTTCAATCAAAGTCAGGGTCATCATAGATCAAGTTAAGTCACAAAATTTGTAGTTCAATACCAAGGCTGAAAATAAACATGTTAATGAGATAGATAATACGTAACTACCCGAACAGCTCCCGAACAGCGCTCAAACCCTTTTCCAAGTAGTTATCTTGGGGTGGGTGGGAGGGTGAAATTAGTTGTTGCCGGCTCGGGAGTCGGTGGGCGAGTGAGGAAGGCGCGGCTTGACCCAGGATCCACCTGGCGTCTCGTTGGCGAATTACAGATGTTAGCAGGCCAACATCCCCAATTCACCAACGAGACACCAAGACAACACAATTATATAAATTATTTGGACAGATTTAATAATGAATCTGCTCAAGTTAAACAAATCTCGGATGCTAGGAGGCACAGGGCCAGACATGTTAGAATAATGCTCATGATGAATGAGCTGCATATCGTTCGTGATCATTCGTGTACAATGCTTGGCGGCGACAGAGGCCTCTTGAGATAGATAATATGTAACTACCCGAACAGCTCCCGAACAGCGCTCAAACCAATAAAGTTCCGAGCGCTGCGGGAGCTGCCGAGATATGAAAGGCCTTCAAGAAGGAGTGGACCGCCGAGCTACGCCACGTTCCCGCCGCCATTAACTGGTCCAAGGTCAGGCCAGAACCCTGACACGCCTGAGCTGCCCCTCGCCTGAGTCTGTGCAATGTCAAACCCTTATCGACCCCGAAGGCCGTGTATGACGCTACCCTGAGGGCTCTAGTAAGAGTCGACAGCGTGAGCTGCGTACCCTCAGCCAAGAGGAACGCTGGGGACTCCGGTGTCGGGGTTACTACTCCGGTGTAGTTAGCCCAAGCAGTCACAGGGCAGCAGGGGGAACCCGGAACACCACCGGGGGGTCAGAGGTGGTCCTCGTCTTGGAAGACCTCAAGGTTACTGTCAGTGACCCCCTCCGACGTCTGATATCGTTACCCTTGAGTACATGTGGGGAGCCTGTTGCTCCTGAGGAGAGATTGGCAATGTTCGACTGCCTAATCAGTGTGAAGTAGGCGATCAGAAGAGCAACAATAATTACATGCGGCCTAGGGGACATGTTTGTTAACGCCACTATAATGGCCTTGAAATCTCGGGGGGTAACGGGGGTCGCTCTAGAGACTACATGCTTTGAAACTTTCAGAATACCCCTCTTGAAGGTTCTAAGCTCCGGCGCTTCGAAGGCCGAGCCAACGCCTTAAGTATCTAGCACCCACACCTTTACTGAACTGAAATAATTCAGCACTGCACCTGGCAATAGAAAACAATACACACAACTAAGTGATACCAACTCGACCACCCGAGAAATAAAAAAAGGAGTTCCACAGCATTCCACTCTGGGACCCCTACTGTTTCTAATATTTAAAAATGACCTACCTCTTGTTTCCAACAAAGCATCTTTCACATTATTTACCGATGCTGCAGCATTAACAATACATAACAATGACCTTGTCATAGCCGCAACCGAGGCTGGAATGGTGCTGGATGAAGTGAATACATGGTGCCATGAGAATAAACTAACATTAAATGGCACTAAAACTGAGTACATAATCTATGGAACCAAAGCCAGGAAGGCGAGGGCCCAGCCAATACAACTGCAGATGGGTGGTTTAGTGCTGCGTGAGGTGAACTCCTATAACTACCTAGGTACAACTCTCGATGCAACTCTAAATGGTATCCAAGACTTAAATGGCAAGACTTAACCAAACACTGGCACTAAAAATGAAACATTCAGAAAAATAAGGACCTATGTAAGTGAGAATACTGCACTGCAGCTGCACAAGTAAACAATATTACCAATTATAGACTACAGTGATATCAGCTATGGATTACTAACAGAACAGCAAGAGACCAAATGACAAAGAATGCAAAACAGAGCTCTCAGAAGAGTATTCCAAGGCAAGATACTAAGAATGGTTGAAATGCAGGGCAGAGCAGGGCTGGACACTCTGGATGTACGTAGGAACCTACACCTAATGACGTTGATGTATAAATGTGCAAGTGATGACAAATACATAGATCGGACAACCAGGGTAACGAGAAGTGGGATGTCGACCCTACTCTGGGTACCCAACCCTAATACAAATAAGTTAATCAGAGCTCTGATGTACAAAGGAAGTGTCATGTGGAATGAACTCCCAACCAAAACCAGAGAAGCGGGTTTAATCCTTGCCTTTAAAAATGCATACAGAGCTCACCTTGTTATTCAGGCCCAACACCTGGCACTGGAAATATATAATACTGAACAACCCGTTGACTTCTACCCACTACCACCACTGAATAACTACATCTTCAACCAGCAATGCATGCAATATAAACCACTATACATGCACAACAAGGCACTATTAAAAGACTAACCGTTATTAAAACCAAATCTAACTGATATACAAACACAGCATATGATTTAACCACTAGTGTACATTACTGCACACTCTATCTTGCTGCATATACCTTGCACTATGTTGAGCACCTATGCTGTACACTATACAGCATAGGCTGCTCCCCCACTTTCTTTTGATATTCAAAATGGGTTGTGCTGCACACAATGCAACACATTCCACTTCCACTATGTACAAATCAAATGCGATCATTCCAACGGCTGGAAGACCACAGCATCGGCGCTGACAAAATATGTATTCAGATGAATAAAAATATTTACCCCCCCAAACAAAAATTCTGTTGTTCAGGCTACAATTGCATGTAACTTTGGAATAAATTATGGGAAGGATTATTGGTGTTTACTCATCATCTTAAGGCCCTGTCACATTACGGCGTATGGCGGGAGCGTATGGCGGCGGAGCCGCTTTACGTCATATACGTCGGCATACGCCGTATACGCTACTCATACGCTACTCATACGCTACTCATACGCTACTCATACGCTACTCATATGCTACTCATACGCTACTCATATGCGTATGACCTTAGATGTTGCTAGGACGTAAAACAACAACAAACAAACAAACAAAATGCTACTCATATGCTACTCATACGCTGCCAGATGCCGCCAGATGCCGGCTTATGAGGCATACGCCGCCATACGCTTTCATAAATCCGTCCGTCCCCATTTTTTTGTGCATGCTAAAAAAATCTAGACCTATGAGGGCGTATGGGCCATACGCTACTCAGACGCCGGCATACGCTCCGCATATGCTGGCATACGCTCCTCGTACACTGGGGGTATGCCGGCGTACGCTAGGGGTATGCCGGCATATGTTACTCGTATACTCAACTTGCGTCACGGGCGTATCACGGGCGTATCTCGGGCGTATGCAGCGTACGCAGAACCTACGCGTTGCGTATGAGAGCATATGAAAAGCGTATGGGAGGCGTATGCGAAGCATATGGCGGCGTATGCCCGACCTATGGTCTCAATATATAAAGGCAACCCACGCCATTCCTTCGGTCATTCCTGCTCTGCTGCTCATACAGGATGGATGCCCAGGCACTGCAAGTACAGTTCCAGCTTTTCTACAGAGTTGCCCTTTATCACCATGAGCTTACTCTACTCCTCATGGTTCTTCTGGCGTCCCGTATCGAGAGACGAAGGAGGAGGGAGCGGCGGCGACGATCAGTGTGGTCAGACCCTGGATTGGGAGGCGGCCACAGTTTAGCTTGTTCGACAAGCTCATGGTCGAGCTCCGCAGCGAGGACACCGCGTCGTTTGTGAACTTCATGCGGCTGCCTCCCCAATTGTTTGACGAGATTGTGGCGCGAGTGGGACCCAGGATCGCCAAAAAACGGACCACATTCAGGGTGCCGCTCGACCCGGCGCTGAAAATAGCACTTACTCTGCGGCACCTAGCATCTGGCACAAAATACTCCTCCATGAAGTTTGGGTGGAGGGTGCCCCACAACACACAGTCGCTGATAGTGCGTGAAGTCTGTAAGGCCATCGTCGACGAGTACATGGCCGAGGTCATGATGTGTCCGACGACTCCAGAAGGGTGGCATGCCGTCACAGACCTCTTTTCAGAGAGGTGGAACTTCCCCCAAACCTGTGGCGCTCTGGATGGGAAGCACATCGCCTGCCGGTGCCCTCCAAAGAGTGGGTCGCTCTAATACAACTACAAGGGCTTTTTCTCCGTGGTCCTGTTGGCGCTTGTAGATGTGGATTACAAATTTATCTGGGCAGATATTGGCAGTATGGGCTCCGCATCCGATGCCCAGATCTACAACGCCTCCGAGCTGAAGGCGTGCACAGAAGGTGGCACCATTGGCTTTCCGAACCCTGAACCGCTCGTCGACGGCCAGAAGGATGTGCCGTATTTTCTGATCGGTGACGACGCCTTTGCCCTGCGGCCGACCATGATGAAGCCGTACGGCAAGAGGAGCTTGACCAATGATGAGCGACTCTTCAACTACCGGATTTCCCGAGCTAGGAGAGTGGTGGAGAATGCCTTTGGCATTCTAGCCAACCGCTTCCAAGTGCTCCTGACGACTATGCAGCACCACCCCTCCAACGTGAAGCTCATCGTCAAGGCGTTCATGGTTCTGCACAACCTCATGAGGACACGCTACCCAGCGCTACAGAACATGCAGCTGGATCGTCCCGAGACAGCCAACAACAACTTTGTGCCTGGAGGTTGGCGAGAGGGCCACAACCTTCCTGACATTAACGTTGTACCTGTTAACCCCAACACCGCGTCCAAACTAGGAAAGGAACAGCACAATCTAATTAAAGACTGGGTCGTCTCACCTGCCGGAGCACTGTCATGGCAAGACAGGATGATCTGACAGAACATTTTATCAGTCTGTATGCGCTGTGTCTCTCTACTGTTTTTGCAAACATGTCTGTGATGTTGTGACATGTCTCCTGTTATATGAGATGCTAATATGTTTATATGTCTAGTATAAAATAAACGATATCATTTAATAGATATGAAAACACAATTTTACATGTCTGTTACGTTCTTTCGCTCCCTAATTTAAAGTCATCTAGTTAATGTATTTGTAATGAATCTCCTCTCTTTTTACATGAAATAATCTTTTACATACATACTAAGAACACAGGGCAAAATAGAGTGACATAGAGACAGAAAGGGGGAGACGAGTTAGAGGGAGGGAGGGAGAGAAGAGATAGAGGGAGGGAGAGAAGAGATAGAGGGAGGGAGAGAAGAGATGGAGGGAGGGAGGGAGGGAGAGGGAGGAAGAGAACTAGAAAGAGGGAGGAAGAGAGAGAGAGAGGGAGATAGAGGGAGGAAGAGAAGGAGGAAAGGGAGAAAGGGGAAGGAGAAACATTATTAGAAATATTTTAAATTTAAAGTTTTTATTTATGTTTTAATTTTAATGTTAATTGTACTTTAATATATAACAATTAAATGATGGCATGCTTACTGAACACGGACACAAAAATTAAAAGTGACAGTATATTTATTGAAACATCTTGACATATAAATGTACAAACAATATATATACATATATACACACAAATAAATAAATAAGATAAATACGAATACATATATACATATATACACATACAATCACTTCTCTCCCTTGCCGTTGGCATCAGCTGGCGACTGTGAGCCTGAGGCGAATAAGTCCAAATTGGACCCTAACATGCCCGATATCCCGGATAACCCTGACAAGTTTAAGAGTCCCTCCGGGCTGGCCGACTCAGACAAGTTCACTTCGGGGTCGGCGCGTGTCGGAGTCACCATGTCTGTGGCAGCGCCAGTCCCTGGCCATGGCGGACCCACAGTGGGCGGAGCAACCCCTCGCACCACAACTGTAGGAGAGGCCCTCGTGTGCAGCACCATTCCTAAAGTCCATACTTGTGCGGTTTGCGGTGGTGACGGCCGTACCACTGGCGGAGCTGGAGGCAGAGGCTGAGGAGGAAGACTTGGCAGAGGCGGGTGTGGCAGTGGCTGATGAAGACTGTGTGGCACGCACATATAGCGGTCCACGTACTCCTGTGTCTGCGCAGGCCACTGGTGGGGTTGAGGCTGGTATGTCTGACTTGTAGGTGCAAGAGCCGGTGCAGGAGCAGGAGCAGGAGCCGGTACAGGAGCAGGAGCAGGAGCCGGTGCAGGAGCAGGAGCAGGAGCAGGACCAGCCCCACAATCCACCGGTGCCACGAATGTTCCTTCCTCCTCCTCCAGATGGTGCGACACCATGCGATTGAGTGCACCGCAAATGGACACAAACCGCTCCTCTGGCATTGTGAGGATCATGTCCCGCATATAGTTGGCGAATGCCACTTGCTTCGTCACCGCCGGTGGAGGTGGAGGTGGAGGCGGAGGCGGCTGCATCACCTTGAGGACGTCGGCAGACTCATCGAACCTCTTGTGGATGGCAGCGAGGAGGTTGTTGTCGACTGGGGAAGATCGCTTCCCTCTCCCCTTTCCCTGCTCTTGGGATGTAGCGGGAGGAGTGGGTGGAAGATCCTCGTCCATCACCACCTCCACATCGGTCCCGACATTCTCCTCCACGCTCAGGTCGAGCTGCAGAGCCGCGACAGGAGTGGCCAACTGCAAGACAAAATCATAACAGAACATAAGTAACATGAATGCAAATTGATATTTCGACAAAAGACACGACAAGTCAACAGTAAATCATAAATATATAAAGCAAAAATAATTAACGTTAAATGCAAACATGGATTTATAACGACTATATCACGATACATCTATTGTCAATATCTCGATTTAAGAACAACTACACAACAACTCAACATTAAAGAAATAAATAACATTAACAAATTACTAGAATATTAGATGTTGCTAGGACGTAAAACAACAACAAACAAACATAAATACAACGAATGTATAACATAACAAACTTAGAATATGATACTAATGGCCGCACTTGTCAGAACGAAAAAAGATTATGTACTTACACTCCTGCAGGGCTCCGGTCGGTGACGGACGACGGACCGCAGGAACCCAAACTTGCGCAGGATCCACTGCTCCCGCTCAGTCAGGTCAGCGGCTCCGTCCCCGCTCTTTTTCTTGTGGAGCCGCGTGTTCGTGTCCCTGAGCGACTTGAAGCACTTCTGGAGATGGAGTGTTGTGGTCCCCAGAAGTGTCGCCTGGTCCTCCCACATCTTGGCCTTTCTGTCTGAGCGGCGGTAATCCGAGAGCTTCATGTTCCAAATGATGGGGTTCTCCTGGAGGAAGTCCAACATTTGATCCTCCTTGAAGACCGACAGAGAACAGTCGCTCTTCTTGGCCCTCTGTCTCTTTGACGTGCCGATGGCAGCGGTGCTGGTGGAGGCGGCGGAGGCGGCGGAGGCAGCGGACGACGCCCGTGAGCTGCCCGCAGAGGCAGGAGATGGCGAGCTGGAGCGGGGACGCCAGCGTTGCGTCGTCGACCTCTCCACTTCCATCTCCAGCTCCTCCATTGGAGAGTGGTGTTCTGGAGAGTAGTGTTGTGGAGAGTGGTGTTCTGGAGAGTGGTGTGGAGAGTGGTGAGGTGGCGAGGCAGGTGAGGAGGCTGGTGATGGAGAGCATTGTAACAAAGTCTGCCTCTTTCTGCCTCTCCCACGGCCTAGTCCTCCTCCTGTAGTTACAGCAGCTCTGGAGGCTGGTGTAGTAGCAGTAGTACTGGTAGTAGTAGTAGCAGTAGCAGAAGCAGCAGCAGCAGCAGTAGTGTTCCTCTTAGCAGGCATGGTGGCAGAGTGAGGGGAGCCTGTTGCTCCAGGCTATATATACCCAGGAGCCACCAAGCGGTGGACCGCGGAGAGATAACATAGGTCATGCATAGGTTGCGCATAGGTTTTGCATACGCTCCTCATATGCTCCTCATACGCTCCTCATACGCTCCTAAAATATTCATATGCTCCTCATACGCTCCTCATACGCTCCACATGCCAATCAAAACAGTCAAAAAATGTCGCAGCACGCTCCCATAGGCTCCTCATAGGCTCCTCATACGCTCCTCATAGGTCCCCCATACCCTCAAACCCACCCGAAAGTTCACCGAAGGTCATCATAGGCCGACACCAGCACGGCATACATAGGTTTTCAATACGCCCCCGCCATACGCCGTAATGTGACAGGGCCTTCAGATAGTATGATGAACATATTCTCATGTCAGTACTGCAGGGCCTTGAATCTGGTAAGCACCGACGCTGTGTGTATCTTGTGAATGCCAGTATAGCATGAAATACATCGCAAGAGTAAGTTTTCCATGGAATACATTTAAGAAGCTACTAAAAAATAATGTAGCCTAGAAAAATAGATGATAATGTTTAAATGGACCAACACAAAATATAGTAAAAGCTGGATTTTGGGCTGTTTGCAATATACAAGCAGTTACAACGAGCAAGAAAACCTAAATTATTACTAAGACAACATTCAAAAGATTTATATCAAATTGGATTAGTGCTACCCAGCGGTGAAAACAAGTGTTAACACACTTATCCATTATAAGCAAGGTAAATAAATTCATCGCTAAAAAACAACAACTAGTATTTCATCATTATTATGGATAATGTTTTGTTTACAAAGACTCATCTTTGAGAAGAACCTGGGATTGGCTGCCATATCCGGAAATTACTATTAATGGTAAATTTTATTATTCTACTGAATAATTTGTTTTGTCAGTACCAAAGCACTGGTCTTCCATTTTCCATTCAGGATTATTTACATACAAATGGTATATAGAGTATCTTTGTATTAAAGTTGACTAACAATATTGTTGAATACACAATTTGCAGCAAATAGCACAATGGATTTCAGATAGTTACTTAAAGGTAACAAGTACCACATTAATGTCATATAACTACATCAACGTTAGACGGATCAATGTGAGTATTTCCAAGGTATTTAGAATGTAAGCAGGACCCAATTCAATTGGTATAAAGGCCCTGTCACACCTCACCGGATTGAGGAACCGGACAGAAACCGGACACTGTCCGGTGAAATACATCAATGTCCGTTTTATATACGGTACTCATCTGGCGTGTCTGTTTTCTGTTTGTTGGTGTCATCCGGTGTGTATGATGTCAAGTTTTGAACATGTGCAAAACTTGTACCAGACACCGCCGGACTGACGTGTACAGTTGCTGTCCGTTTTAAGTCCGCTTAGTCCGTTTTGTCCATTTCACATCCGGTACCCATCTGTTATGTCTACGGTTTGCTTCCTGCCAAGTCTGTTGACATTTTTTGTTGTTGATTTTGTTTTTGTCATTGACGGTGTTCCGGGAATTCAGTCAGTATATGTTTTCGGCGCATCCCTGAACAATCCGGTATGTGTCCGGTTGATGTTTGATCCGTCCGTTTGACATTCAGTTTTCGTCCAGTTAGCGTCTGGTGGATATTCGTTAATGTATGTTCCTTGTCCGTTTAGCATCCGTTTTGTCCGGTGGCCGTTGCAACATTTCGAAACATTTTGGTACATTTTGATACCGAACACCACCGGACTAGAAAATTCTTGTCCGGTTTATGTCCGTTGCACAATCCGGTAAGGTGTGACATGCACTTTAAACTGTAATACATTTTAATGACTTGGTCTGTTGGAGTTACGACTACAGACTACAAAATGAGTATATAACTGTCAGTTCGACAGGAATATTGTGGTGTTACCCCATTGTGGGTAGCTATGTGAGGATGTTAGTTGCAGTTTGTTGTCTTAGTGTTGCTAGTCACCTGACAATGTGAGTCCTGCTATTTGGGCGGGGTTGTTAGTAGCAACAATAATGGCCATGATTCAAGTTGAAGTGCATGACTGGTTTAGTGAAGGCTTTGTGGACTTGAAGGGATGGCGGGTGGGTGTGGGTTAGGCCGGGTGGGTGGGTGGTGGCTAGGTGGGTTGGTGGGTGGGTGTGGGCTACGAGGGTGGGTGGTGTGGGTGGTTGGAGGTTAAGCGGTGGGTGGTGGGTGGTAGGCGGAGTGGGTGGGTGGGGGTTAGGAGGGTGGTGGTGTGTGTGCGGGGGGGGGTTTTCATAGGGTAGGTGGTGGGGGTGGTAAGTGGGGCGGAAGTAGTTGTAGTGGCGTTTGAGTTGGGGGTGAAGGTGGGGTTGGGATGGCGGTGGGTTGTTGTGGGGGTGGGGAGTTGCCGGGTTGGTGGTGGAATGTGCTGATGGTGGAGTTGGTGGTTGGTTGGTTTGTTGTTGTTTTGCGTCCTAGCAACTCTACGGTCATATCAGTGTTGGGTGGTGGGGGGTGTAGGGTGGTGGTTGGGAGGTGGGCGGTGGGCGGTGGGCGGTGGGAGGTGGAAGGTGGAAGGTATGAGGTGGGAGGTGGGAGGTGGGTGGTGGGAGGTGGGTGATGTGTGGTGGGAGGTGGGAGGTGTGAGGTGGGAGGTGGGAGGTGGGTGGTGTGAGGTGGGAGGTGGGAGGTGGGATGTGGGAGGTGGGTGATGTGTGGTGGAAGGTGTGAGGTGGGAGGTGGGTGGTGTGAGGTGGGAGGTGGGGTGAGCATGCAGGAGGCGTGTCGGAGGGGATGTGATGGGTAGTGGTGGGGAGTCACACACTATGCCCAGGGGGGCATAAAGAATTGATAGCAATTACTGTCGGATGTGGGGTTAACGATTTAAGCTGCGAGTCTAACATCATGCCTGTGTCTGGGTGGCATGTCTGTTCATTACACAGGAACTCACGTCACCAAATAACTCACTGACTATTTTACTAAAATCAAATAAAAAACTAATTTAAAAAACCTCTAGACATTTCTCAACGCCAGGAAAAACCAAAACCTCTCTTGTAATCTCGATTTAGTTCATGATCATATCTGAGGGGAATGATACAACAATGTCCATGGTTATTATTTCACTAACTATTTAAAGTTGTGTAGTCCGATGGTTTTGAGTCTCTGGCATTTTTATGAGATCGATACAGTGAATTGATTCTCATAATCTACCTTACTTTAGATTGAACTAACTTTTATTTTAAATGGCTAACTTTTGAGATATTTGAAGTGTAAGCATATCAAATTAGTTTTGGCAAACACGCCAAACCTCGGACACCATAAGGCTTCAGAAGTAACAGGTTCTAGTAAATTGACTCAGTGTTCCCTTCTATGTGAAAACAAAATGTTTAATAAGTGGATCAGAATCCAAGTTAGATATGTAGAATCAAATCTCGATAATGTTTTAGTTTTGACAAATTTGATGTTTCATCGGATTATGCAGCTTTATCCAATAACAAAACAACAATAAAACTATGAACTCTTTTCAACGCCATGTAAACCCAGAACATCTCTAGTAATACCCAATTTACTTATGATCGTAACTGAGTGGAATGCCATAAAATATCCATGTTCATAATTTGTCATATAGAAAGCCAGTTGATGAATGAGCCCGGTTTGCTAATGAATCATTTCCGCTCTGACTCTGCGCTGTCTTCATTGCGACGTCAGGCATTTATGGCAAAACTTCACTAAATTATCTACGAGGTTATCGAATGGAAGCCACATCATGTAGTTAAAGCTGCACAGTCCGGGGTAGGTGTATGTAGTGATGTAAAAGCTACGGCTAGAATCTGTGGTTGTGTAGGCAGGCTATGGTGAAATCAATACAGACACAGAGAAAGGAAGAGTATAAAGTGTAAAGAAGAAGAGAGAGTCAAACCCTCTGGTTTATTATTTATATGGTTACATGGGTTCATTGTAGAGTATCACCCAACCCCTTTCCCCCAATGGAAAACAAGCATGCTTGGCCCTACCAATAGGGATCCAGCATTCCTGGTCCCCATGGATACCAGTGGTCTGCCCACCACCACAAGCTGTATGGCCCCCATGGCCACCACAAACCTTGACCTATGAGTGTGGTTATCACTATCCCAGCAGAGGGGGTAGGCCCTGAGTGCACTCACACCCAGACCTGCCAGCACCACTATGTCTATTTACATCCCACTCAGGCACCACCAGCCCAAACATATATATATATATACATACATGCGCCTGGTCACGTACACTGATCAGTAATAGAACATTTGCATTCCCCCCTATGCCGTATATCGGAATATTTTACAGTGAGGTGCACTGACGTCCCGCGGTGAAATGTTAATTACGCAGATGGGTGGAATTAATAGAAGACCAGTGCCTCGGCACTGACAAAAATACCTTTATTCTCTGAATAAATGCATTTACCAAAGAAAAAGAAAAAAAAGTAGAACCCAAAAGTAGAACCCAGCAACACACACTTTGACACCACTACCACTTATATGTGAGACTGTCTCAAAAGGTGCTAAGCAATATGGGACAAAACTTTGTCCATAGTAATGATCAACACACTATCTATTTATGCATTTGCTCAGGATAAACTGATTTGTTTTTTACATGGTGTTTCATAATCCCAATAGAATACATATTGATTTGAAGCAAATGTCCTTGTGTTTTCAGTGTAACCGTTTCTGTGCTGTTTTGTGTCAATCATTATTATGGACAAAAAAACGAAGAGTTAGCACCTTTTGAGACAGGCTCATATACTATATATACAGGGTGTCTCAAAAGTCGCTATCTATCGGTGACATTGTATGTTTTTATTATCACATGCTATGTTGTCGTAAAGATATGTATGTATCTTTAGTACAAATTTGTGTATTTACAAAACGTTAATTGGTCTATGTTGAATTTTGTGTAAATGTTCAATTTTCCAAATCAGGCCCATATCACTGATGATGAACGTGGAAGAATGTGTGTATGTGGTAAAAGGCTTGAAATGTGGGGAAATTAGAGATCATTTTGAGAGGAAGCTTCATGAGAAAAGGTCCAACAGACAACACGTCTCTGTAGAGACACTGATGGTCGCCAGGCGGAGCACTAATTCTTTGTGGTATATACTTTGAAATAAATATATTTGTCATGTCTTAGACCAGGGTTTCGTAATCCCAATTATTTGGCAAAAGAGATAGTGACCTTTGAGACACCCTTTATATATAAGGGCTGTCTCCGGTACAGGACGGACACAAAAAGGCAAGTGGGTTGAGATGAAATCTTCTCAGATGTATGATATATAACGCCCTAGCCTAAAATTATAAGTAGTCTTCGGAGCGACTGCATATGGCACGTCCTTTGGGAACACATCAGACAGGTTGCAGCACCGCCGGTCATGTGATTGGGGGGGGGGGGGGCGAGGAGCCAAACCACAGAGTAGCATTTACAGTAACAATAATGGGCAACACCAACAATAGTTCCCTTTATACTCACATAATACTTATACATCACATATATTTTACAAAATAGATTTCTTTGTGTGTGTGTGGTCCATGGGTTGATGCTGAGTGGCCGCTTTGATGGGAAGAATCGATGTGCGGTAAAATGTTGCGCACCCATATGCGGGAACTATCGGTGACTGCGCTTAGGCAGGGGACCAATCAGATCAATCGATGACTGGCATCTTTAATTTACAGGCAGACCCCTCTTTGACTTCACCCCTCCCCTGGTGACTAAACATGCGATCATTCAACTCCCCTTCACCCACCACTGCCACCCACAACCCCACGTTCCCACAACCCCACACCCACACAACCCACAATCCACAACCACACACCCAGATAACTCCATAACCACACAACTACACAACCACACAACCCACAACCCCACACCCACACAACCCACAATCAACAACCACACAACCATACAACCCCACACCCACACAACTACACAACCACATAACCACACAACCCCACACCCACACAACCCACAATCCACAACCACATGACCACACAACCCACAACATCACACCCACACCACCCACAACCACACAACCATGCAACCCCACAACCCACAACCACACAACCACACAACGACATACCCACACACCCACAACCCCACAACCACACAACCACACAACCATACAACCCCACAACCACGCAACTGCACAACCACACACCCCACAACACCACACCCACTAAAACCCACAACCACACAACCATGCACCCCCACCCCCCACCCCCCACAACCACACAATCCCACAACCACACCACCACGCAACGACACAACGACATAACCACACAACCCACAACCCCACAACCAACAACCACACAACCATACAACCCCACAACCACCCAATCATACAACCACACACCCACACAACTACACAATCACACACCCCACAACACCACACCCACACAACCCACAACCACACAAGCATGCAACACCACAACAACACAACCCACAACTACACAACACCACAACACCACACCCTGACAACCACACACCCACACAATGACATAACTGATAACCACACAACCCACAAACCAGCAAACCCATAACCCACACCCACACACCCATACAACCGCACAACCACACAACCACATAATCCCACAACACCACACCCACACAACCCACAACCCACAATCACACAACCATGCAACCCCACACCCACACAGCCGCATATTCCCACAATCCACAACCACATAGCCCAAACCCCACATTCCCAAACCCCACTGTAGTATATTGTAGTTCACGAATGTCCGGGTGGAGATGACTTTATGAATGACCCCGGGTGCGGTGGTGGAATAACATGACAAGACCGAGTTGTAATGGTAAACCCTAAAGCATAATAAAGACACTGATGTACTAGAGCTTGTCGTGTCCAGTCTTCAGTACATGTAGAACGAACACTATGGCGCTCACCGGACTGAAAGCACCGGCGCCTTTGAGCATGGAAGGAAGCCTTGCCGTGAATTGGAGGGAGTGGCTGAAATCTTACGAAATATTTGCAACAGCAACAGGGGCGTCCGCAAAAGCAGAACGGGTACAGTGTTGCGTATTTCTCCACATAGCCAGAAAATAAGCTCAAAAGATAAACGAAACATTCCACTTCGATGATTCTGATAAAGATAAGTACGTACCGTTTGTGGAAGCATTCACTAAATACTGGGCCGGTAATGAAAACATCACAGTAACCAGATATAAGTTTCATTGTTATAAACAAACGACAGAAGATATGGACACGTTTATTACAGAGGTGAAAAGTAAAATAACTCAATGTGACTTTGGGACACTAGAAGACGCCTTGCTATGCGATAAATTAGTCTGTGGCATTAGAAGTGACAAGTTGCGAAGAGCTTAGACCTAACATTGGAAAAGTGCCTGACAATCTGCAGATTGAGTGAACATACCATGTCAACATTAAGAAGTGGGTCAAATGAAACTACAGAAGAAGACAGTCAAATAGATGCCATTATGCGAAACCAGATGGCGCCACAGTTGAATAGGCAGTATAGTACAGCCCGGCTGCCGCCTCCCACGTGGAAATGACCAGCGAGCCAGTATCAAGCTAAGGCTACGGGACCAAAAATAGACTGTGGCCGGTGTGGCTATTAACATGTGCGATGGCAGTGACCCAGAAAAGCAATGGAAAGGAAGAAAGATGGACACAAGAGGAGACCGAAAATGCAGAAGACGAGGAACTCTTCATTGGCATGGTGCAAGAGAGCACTACAGCAGGTGCTAGTTTGTGGTATGCCGAAATACAGCTATGCAACATGAAGGTGAAGTTTAAATTAGACAGTGGTTCAGAAGCAAACTTAATTCCAAAGAAGCTGTACGACCAGTTAACGAACCTGAAATTAACCAAGACCATGTGCAATTTGGTCACTTACACCGGCTAGCCCGTGACGCCCGTTGGTGAGACAGTCATCCGTGTGAAGGGTCATTCATTCAAGTTCCAGGTTACTGACACCGGCACACCACTGCTGGGCCGAGATGTGTGTGTCGCACTTCGACTCATAGCATGGGTGGACAAACTGACTCGACAAAAAGACGTCGGCATAAAAGCAGCACAGCTGGTAAATGAATACAATGATGTGTTTGGGGGTTTGGGTACAATATAAGCAAATGCTCACATACATGTAGATAAAAATGTATCACCAGCTATTGACCCTCCTAGAAGAATACCGCATGTGGTGATAAATGATGTAAAGTGTGAATTAGATCGTATGGTAGAATTGGGAGTAATTCTAGCACAGTCAGACCCGACCCCATGGGTAAATTTGCTAACCATTGTGCGTAAACCAGGGAAAACCTGAATTTGCTTAGACCCTACCAAGCTTAACAAGGCGATACTGGGAGGTCCTTATCCAACACGCACGATAGAGCAAGTAGTAGCGAACATGCATGACGCCTGTTATTTTTCAGTGTTAGACGTGAATTCGGGTTATTGGCAAATTGAATTGGTCGTAATGCTCGCATTGCGGTTGATGCGAGGCAGGGAAGAACCCCCCACCCCCTTACGCCGTCCCTAGCCGTTGTCCCTTACGCAATCTCCCGCCCTTTCTTCCGTTATAGCCAGCCCCCGTGGCCCATCAAGCCACTCGCCTGCCCGCCTCCAGCCACGCTACTCCTCCGGCACCCCTTTTTCTTTGGCACTACACTCCGTCACTCTGTGGCACTCCTGGCACACTCCGGCACTCTGGCTATACACTCGCCTGATACTCACGCCACACCACGCCACCATCATGCCTGCCGGAAAGGGTCGAGGATGACGCGCCGCACGGAGAGATCTCGGAGGCCAGCTCGCCTCCCTCATCCATGCCCTCCTCACCTCCGCGAGCCGCTGCCCCCGCCTCGGGCGACCCCTCCTCCGAATGGGCTCAGATGATGCAGTCGACCCTCCACGAGACTGTAAGCGCACTGGAGCGCCTCTCATCACGACTCGACAGGATCGACCCTCCAGCCAGACAACCGGCCGCGACTGCCTCCCCGACGTCGCCTCAGCTCTCCCACGACGCCGACAGCGTCCCTCAGCCGAGGGCCTGCACCCACACAGTAGGAGGAGCCTACCCGCCTCCTCCACCCCTGCCAGCCCTCCCGGGGGCGATCCACCCCCAGTACGAGATGTTCGCCAGAAGCTCCATGCCCCAGCTGCTGCCCCCGGTCGTGGGGGTAGCGCCGCCCCCCCTTCACTTGCGGGATCCGGTCGCCCACACCTCAACCTCAGCTGCCGACGCCATTAGAGAAATACTCGACTCAGCGAGACACAGCATGCGGGCCGCCGTAAAGGTATTTCGCCTCATTACATATTCCCTTGTGATCTCATTGAGCGGGGGGCGGAGAGGAAGGCGGTCAAGAGAGGGGAGGCCACCAAGGACGAATATACCCTCGCCCTCCGTATGTTAGAGGCCCACCCTGCTTTCCCCGCCCACTCCCTGCCCGGCCTTAACCACCACGCCCTCACCATCCACCGTGACAACCTAGTCCACCCCTGGCCTACCGTCCGACGGTATTCTGAGACCGTATTTACCTGGATCGCGGACGGAAGGCTGCCCCACGGATGGCACGACCCCATCGCGATAAACATGCTCCGCATGGAAGCCCCTACCACCCCAGCCGGATCCGCAGCCGCCCCCGCCTGCCCCTCTGACCCAGCCCGTCCCAGAACCCAGACATCCTCCCAGTCCGACACACGCATCCCCTACAACCGCGACACCCACGGCCCCCCCCTGCCCCTCCTGGAACCACGACCCCGCCTCGTGTCATCGTCGACCTATCCTTCCCCCCCAGAGCGAGCGTCAATGCTGGCATTCCCCACCGGGAATACCTCGGCAGACCCCACACCTATTCCCTTGCCGCCGTCTCCGACCTCGGGCAAAGCCTCATCAGAGAAGGCCCCCAGGCTTACATATGGTCCACGGACATATGCCGCGCATATCGCCAGCTCAGCGCCCCTCTCCTGCCCCCTTTATGGGATCTCCCTGGACGGGAAGACCTACATCGACCTCGCCCTCCCCTTTGGCTGCCGCTCCTCGGGCGCCGCCTACGTCCGTGTGATGGCCGCCGTCGCCTGGATCATGAGGCGCGACGGACACCACATACTGGTGTACGTCGACAACTTTGTCAGGTGCGAGGCCTCCTACGTCGGCACGTGCCAGGCCTTCAAACCATTCCTCGCCCTCGCCGCCACCCTCGGGCTCGACGTGGCCCCGGGCAAGTGTCATCCCCCCACTGTCCGCCTTACCTGGCTGGGCTTCGCCCTCGACAGCGAGGCGATGACGATTCGCATCGCACCCGACAAGATCGATGACCTCATCACCTCCTGCGAGGCCCGCCTCACTAGCCCTGCCATCACTCGCCGCGAGCTCCAGAGCCTCCTCGGGCGCTTAAACCACGTGGGGAGCTGCGTCCTCTCCGCCCGCAGATTCATGAGTCGCCTCCTCGGCACGCTCCGAGGCTGCTTTGGCTGCGCCTCCCTCACCCTTGACGATGTTGCCCTCCGGGACCTCAGGTGGTTTGCCCTCTACAGCCGCCACTCTAACGGCCTCCACCTCTTCCGGGCCCCGGAGGGTCGCTCCTTCGTCATCGAGTGCGACTCTTGCCTCTCGGGCGGGGGGGGCGCCTACTCCACCACCCACTGGTACGCCCGAGGGTACACCCCGGCCTTCTGGGCGTGCTTCCCCGACATAAACGAGCTCGAGGCGGTCAACCTCATCGTCGCCCTCCATGCACTCCTCCCCGAGGACGTCGCGGGGGCGACGGTCATCATAAACACTGACAACATGGCCTCGTCCGCCTCGCTCGACTCAGAAGAATTGTTAGCCATCTGCTTTGGATGCAAAAAGTTTCATGAGTATATTTATGGCAAATCAATAATTATTCAAACCGACCACAAGCCCCTAGTCTCAATCATGCAGAAACCAATCCATTTGTTGTCCGCCAGGATGCAATGCATGTGAATGCGCTTGCAAAACTATGACTTAACTGTTATCCATGTTCAAGGCAAATGCATGTATTTTGCAGACACCCTGTCATGAGCGCATTCCATAAAGACAACACCTACAAACCTCTTTGACAAGAGTGTAATGGTCACAGAGGTCAGCGTGGCGAGGGGACAGGTTCAACAAATACATCAAGAAATCAACGATGACATTGTACTTCAGCAAATAATTACACTAACAAAAAAGGGATGGCCAGAAAACAAAAACAGTCTAGATTATGAAGTAAGGCCATATTACACGTTCAAAGATGATATCACGGTAGAGCAAAACATGCTATTAAAAAATGACTGAATAATTATTCCAAAGTCAATGCAGAAACAAATACTATCAGTAATACATGAATCTCACATGGAGGTTGTAAAATGTAAGCAGGTGGCCAGAGACAGTGTGTTTTGGCCCGTCCTGAACAAACAGATAGAAGACTTGGTCAATCGGTGTGCAACGTGTCAACGATTTTGTAATGCTCAACAAGCCGAACCGTTAATTCCTCATCCCATACCAGAATTACCATTCCAAAAGATAGGAGTTGATTTCTTCAGGTGCAGCACCGTACGTTCTGGTTGGTTGTAGATTATTTTAGTAAATTTCCAGAAATAGTTGAAATGAAATCAACTACAAGTAAAGAAACGATTGAAGAGCTGAAAAAAGTATTCAGTAGAAATGGGATTCCAGAAGTTGTGGTATCGGATAATGGGCCCCAATTTAGTAATTATGAATACCGGAAATTCTCAGACGACTATGGGTTTACACCTAAATTTAGTAGTCCTATGTATGCACAAAGTAACGGGCAAGCAGAAAGGTTCGTACAGACCATAACAAAAATGTTGAAACAAACTATTGTAGAAAATGGAGACATACACATAGCCCTATTAAACTATCATAACATACATGTACAAGGACTCAATGTGTCACCAGCCCAGTTGTTAATGTCGAGAGAGCTTCGATCTAAAGTACCGAGAATTAAAAGAAAGCTGCATCCTAACACAAATTCCCACATCAAGCCACAAATGAAAAAACGCCAAGAAATTCAAAAACAAAATTTTGACAGACGGGGTACAATGGTACATTCAATATTACAAGAAGGGGATAAGATTAGATACGCTGACCAACACGGTAACTGGGGAAAGGAGTAATTGTAAATCAATCAAACAGATACCCCAGAAGTTACATTATAGAAACAAAAAAGGATAGAACAGTCAGGCGGAACCGCAAACACATACTCGAGGGCCCATGAGAGGCGCCGGCCCAAAGCAGCACACCAATCAAAACAATGAAAAATGCAGACAATCATCGGACCGCACAAGCAAATCAACACGAGGGTCATTCAATCAGATACGTTACACGGCATGGCTGAACAACCAAACTCGTGATTCGATATGAAAGCAAACTACCGCCCAGAGGTAGAAGGGGCACGTAGTTGGTATAAATACAGATGTTCAAAATGACAAATACCAACAGAACGTAGAATTAAGAGACATACTAATAATAAATCAGTAAGGACTAACCCGGGAAAGCCATTGAGTCGAATAGGACCTTGATTGCATGATTAGGAGGTGGCGGGATGCAATGATAGAATAATGATACTTTGTGTTACTCGAAAAAAAAGAAAAAGAAAAAGAATATTGTGAAGAGGCCGGACGAGAGATAGTTGTAAACAATGAGACGACATGGGTACTAGTTAAGGAAAGACGGTCGTAATCAGAGATGTATTAGTACTATTACAGTATAAGATATATATGTCGGCAGTAAGCGGCCGAGGAGAGCTAATTGCCTTTTGGGGGAAAGAGGGGGATGTAGTATATTTTAGTTCACGAATGTCCGGGTGGAGATGACTTTATGAACGACCCCGGGCGCGGTGGTGGGATCACATGACGAGACCGAGTTGTAATGGTAAACTCTAAAGCATAATAAAGACACTTACATACTAGAGCTTGTCGTGTCCAGTCTTCAATACGTTACACCCACAACCACTAAAACCTCTTAACACATCAAGCACACCACCACACACCCATACAACCACACACAACCCCACATTCACACCACCACACACAACCCAAAAATCCCACAACCCCACAACCCCCACAACCACACAACCCCTCTCCCCATCCACCTACCTAGCGACTCGTGCCCCTAAAGGTTCCAAAACAGGGGTAGGGTTGGGATGGGGTGCATCGTAAGGCGGTGCCTTGTGTTTTGGGTTGGGTTAGGGTTTGGGGTTTGGGGTTTG
Organism: Branchipolynoe longqiensis; assembly: GCA_030323885.1. Taxonomy (NCBI): domain Eukaryota; kingdom Metazoa; phylum Annelida; class Polychaeta; order Phyllodocida; family Polynoidae; genus Branchipolynoe; species Branchipolynoe longqiensis. The sequence continues at coordinate 16,265,962 of CM059194.1, read as the reverse complement.
CGGTTGCGTTTGGGGTTAGGGTTGTGAGTTTGGGTGACATTGGTGTTGCTGTTTTGGGTGCGGTTGTGGGTGGAGTGGAGTACAGGTGAGCGTGTGGGTAGTGGTTATGGTGTGTGTGTGGGTGTGTGTGTGGGTGTGTGGGTGTATGTCTGTGTGTGTGTGTGGGTGGGTGTGTGTGTGGGTATGTGTGTGTGTGGGTGTGTGGGTGTGGGTGTGGAGCTTTTGAGGGGGTGGGCTTTAATGTGAATACTATGTCCAACATCACCATGACATTGTCACTAAGAACAGCAGGCCGTCCCCATATAATCACATCATCAATGTCAGCACAATTTATCAGGTCACACTTTAACAAAAAAAGGATCCATCCGTCGCATCGCCCCACCTCACCCCACCGCACACCACCCCACCTCACCCCACACCACACCACCGTACACCCATCCACTACACCCCACCATACCATGCCACCCTACCTCACCCCACCCCACTCCACCATACCTCCCCACCCTAAAACACGCCACCCGACGCCACCATACACCACCCCACAACATCTTGTCCCGTTCCGTCCCCCCGCCCGCCTCTCCCCCCTCCCCGCCCCGTCCCCCCTTGCTCCACCCGGCCGCGCCCCTTTCTGCCAAACCCAGCCCCGCCCTATCCCGTGTCGACTCGTCCCGTCCCGCCCCATCCCGCCCCATCACCCCGGCCCTCCCCCGTGCCCCCCGTCACCCCGGCTCTCCCTCCGTGCCCCCCGTCACCCCTTCCCGCCGACACCGGAGTTTCCTTCCCAATTAAGCCGGGCGGGTGAGGGGCCGCTCCCCGTATACCGGTGCCTCCGACAAGGGGGCTCAAAGACACATGTATCACCGCGTGTGTGTGTGTGTGGGGGGGGGGCACTCTCAGCCACCCAGCCAACTCGTCATACATCACCCCCCGCCACCCACCTTATCAACACCCCCACCCCCCGCCACCCACCTTATCAACACCCCACCCCCGGGCGGGCCACCCCACCTTATCAAACACCCCCCGCCACCCACCTTATCAACACCCACCCACCTTATCAACACCCCCACCCCCGCCACCCACCTTATACCTTATCAACACCCCCCCGCCACCCACCTTATCACACCCACTTATCCACCCCACCCCCGCCACCATTATCAACACCCCCCCCCCCCGCCACCCACCTTATCAACCCCGCCACCCCCGCCCCCACCTTATCCACCCCCCCCCGCCACCCACCTTATCAACACCCACCCCCCGCCACCCACCTTTCAACACCCCCACCCCCGCCACCCACCTTATCAACACCCCCCCCCACGCACCCGCTACCTTATCAACACACCCCACCCCACGCCACACACTTATCAACACCCCCACCACCTACCTTATCAACACCCCCCACCCCCCGCCCCCCACCTTATCAACACCCCACCCCCGCCACCCACTTTATCAACACCCCCACCCCGCCAACCTTATCAACACCCCACCCCCCGCCACACACCTTATCAACACCCCCACCCCCGCCCACCTTATCAACACCCCCACCCCGGCCACCCACCTTATCAACACCCCACCCCCCGCAACCCACCTTATAACCCATTCCACCCCCGCCACCCACCTTATCAACACCCCCACCCCCCACCACCCGCCTTATAAACACCCCCACCCCGCCCACCTTATCAACACCCCCATCCCGCCACCCACCTTATCAACACCCCCACCCCCCGCCACCCACCTTATCAACACCCCCACCCCCGGCCACCCACTTATCAACACCCCCACCCCCCGCCAGCTATCAACCCATTCCACCCCCCGCCACCCACCTTATCAACACCCCCACCCCCACCACCCACCTTATAAACACCCCCACCCCGCCGCCCACCTTATCAACACCCCCATCCCCCGCCACCACCTTATCAACACCCCACCCCCACCACCCACCATATCAAGACCACGTCCCACCATCACCACAACCCACCATCACAATTCAACCCTACCAACACCCCCCTTACCAACACCACAGCCCACCCACACCACACCACACCACACACCCCCTACCTACAGCACAACACACCACCACCACATCACACAAGCACCACGCACCACCAGCACTACACCCCCATACCAATATCGCAACCCAGCACCACCACCCACCCCTACTGACACCAACACCCACCACCACCACGACCACCACCGCCACCGCACACCACCACATCACACACACCCCTACCAACAGCACAACCCACCACCACCATCACCACCACCACCGCCACCACCACCACATCACGCACACCCCTACCAACAGCACAACCCAACACCACAACCCACCATCACCACCACCATCACCACCACTGCCACCACATCACACACACCCCTACCAACACCACAACCCATCACCAACAGCACAACCACCAACACCACTATCAGCACCACCCCTACCATCAACAACAGAACCTACCACCACCACGGGCACCACCAACACCACCACATCACCCCCCTCCTACGAACACCACAACCCACCACCACATCACCCACACCCCTACCAAAACCAAAACCCACCACCACCATCACCACCACCGCCACCGTCACCACTACCAACAGCACAACCCACCACCACCACAATCCCCACCACCATCACCACCATCACCGTCACCATCATAACCACCATCACCACCATTACCACCACCACCATCACCACCACACAACCATGCAACCCCACAACCACACAACCCCACAATCACACAACCACACAACGACATTACCACACAACAGCACAGGTCGACCAGACGGGATGGCCGAATGAGTTACAGCGTCATCTCCCGTGCTGGTCGTGGGTTCGAACCCTGGTCGAGTCAAACCAATGACCTTAAAATTGATACTTGTTGCTTCCTAGCCAGGCGCTCGGCATTATTGCGGCAAGGCAAGGACTGGTGTCTCAGGATAATATGACTGAGTTCAATATCAGATCATGGGGCCGGTGGCCTGGTTTCCCAGTGGGACAGCACTATACAGCTGCCATGAGTGCGTACTGTCACAAGTCGGTACCCGTCCTGATATGACCTTAGATGTTGCTAGGACGTAAAACAGGAACAACCAACCTATATACTGAGTAAACAGCCAAATCAGGGTTTACAACATAGTCATTACATCCCAGCCGCCTAAAGCGGGCATTCCTTACACGCGGTATACGGTATGCGGCATGCGGCATGCGAATGGCAGCATTCCTTACATGCGGCATGCAGCATGCGGCATGCGGCATGCGGCATGCGGCATGCGGCACACGACTGGCTATATTTAAAAAATAAAAATAAACAAGTATACTCAATACTGCACTGTATATGACCTAATATTGCATTTATATCTATGTACCTATTTGTACGTCACATGGGGGTTCCTACCTTTATAATTACCAAATTATAGATAAGTATTCATATTTTTGTGGCTCTGGTAGCATTTTTACCAACCTGAACCCATCCCGAACCCCCACCACCACCACTACCATATGTTTCCCCTCAGAAGCCTTGTGCGTGACTGTTTTGTAATGCTCAGTCACCTCTCCTCGTCTATAACAAATGGACAAATGCGACTGATGGTTTTCTATTTGCACCCCCATGCCACATACCACATGCCGCACCGATCGCTACAGGGATCAATCGGTTTGACGCATTCGCATTCGCATTCGAATTCGCATTCACATTCACATTCGCATTCGCATACCGCGTGTAAGGAATGTAGTCCATTGACTTCAAGGCGTTTCGATTTTTTGCCGCATTCGCATTCGCATACCGCATGCCGCATGCCGTGTGTAAGGAATGCGCCCTTTACCCGACATCCACCCGACATCCACCCCTCCCCCTCCACCCACCCCCCCACCACCCCTAAGATCACTGCGCTCTTTTGTCGGGTAGGATTAAGCTAATCTGCTAATCTCCACTCCTGATAGCGAAATGGCAGCGCTGTTATGGATTAGCTGATGTGGATATAGATAGGATTAGGCGCATGCTGGTAGCATACAGTAGACGATAGAGGGGCGTTGTTAAATCAAACAAACTGTCCTTGTTCAACTCCCCATTATAACGTCGTTTATTCAACGTCGTTTTGTTGTAATGTTGTTGAGAAAAAAAGGCTTGGTAATTTCAACATTCAAGGCCTACTTTTTAATAGGTTTCAATTAACGTTGTTTCAGTTAATTTTGTGGTTTGTCAGGGATCGAATCCCAGCGTTAATAGGGGGAGTCGGTGTATATTGATAACACAATAAAAACTGACAAAAACTAAAAACCTTCGGACTATGCAAATGCAATTGCATTTATTAAATGTCTTATCATGTTTGTTAGTAAATGCACTTTTATTAATTCGATAATTACTCTATATTTGTATCATTTCTGCCTGAATTGTGCCGTGCATGCATTGTTCATTACTGTGGCCGTAATCGATTAACATGACCCAGGCAACTCGGGTCACCCGAGTCGTCAGAATTTCAAATCGAACACCGCGAGTAGAGTCGACAAATACACGTGCCGTGTGCAAAAGTATCCTACCCCAGTAACCCACCTCTTGGCTGGGGTTGGCTACTAGCGATGACGTCACATTTGCGCTGGTACCGTCCTGCAGGATAACAGCTACCAGTACCAGTCATACATGTATAAAAAAACAACCTAGATTAATTAAATGGAAATATAACTAAACTATGCCATCATAAAATACTTTAAATCCTATTTTGCTGTAGTTTTATCGGTTGTTAAAAAAGAAAGAAAAGGTTTTGGATTAAGCCACCATTTTATCCACCCCGAGTTTGAAGAAAATTAGTGACATTGAATTATTGTCGATATAGCCTCGAAACGATGACCATGACTAACCCACGATTCTGCACCAAATAGGTGATATTGAAATATGATTTTGATATTGCACCAGAACATTGCTAAAGGTCCTAGTTGATGATTTTGAAGAAAATTAGTGACATTGAATTATTGTCGATATAGCCTCGAAACGATGACCATGACTAACCCACGATTCTGCACCAAATAGGTGATATTGAAATATGATTTTGATATTGCACCCGAACATTGCTAAAGGTCCTAGTTGATGATTTGAAGAAAATTTGTGACATTGAATTATTGTCGATATAGCCTCGAAACGATGACCATGACTAACCCACGATTCTGCACCAAATAGGTGATATTGAAATATGATTTTGATATTGCACCAGAACATTGCTAAAGGTCCTAGTTGATGATTTTGAAGAAAATTAGTGACATTGAATTATTGTCGATATAGCCTCGAAACGATGACCATGACTAACCCACGATTCTGCACCAAATAGGTGATATTGAAATATGATTTTGATATTGCACCAGAACATTGCTAAAGGTCCTAGTTGATGATTTTGAAGAAAATTAGTGACATTGAATTATTGTCGATATAGCCTCGAAACGATGACCATGACTAACCCACTGTGATATTACTGGATGCCCGGCCACGTTTGGGACATCAGATAATATTACAAAACTCTCCCCGTCATTATCTCTTATCTGTCAGCTCATTTAACCAATACTAAGGAAGAATGAAGACAAGTCACACAGATAAACAGTGGGGAAGTTGTGCTTTATTAACACCAACTCCTGTCCACCTACCAGTGACCTATCATCCACACCCCTTACCTTCTAGCCATATAGTATCTCATTACTACTTTAGCCTGTAAAGAAAGCAGTGTCCATAGCACATGGGACAGGAGTCCTATGGCTGTGTTCACACTCAATTGGAATATATGAATTTTGCCAGCATCAGACAGAGTGTCTGGGGTTCCTGCTCCAGAGTAGGTGTGCCTCGCTCCAGAGCAGGGAGTAGAGTGATCTCTCTCCAGGGGGTCTGAAGCAGAGTCTAGAATTAAGATCTTGGTTTGAGGCTAGTGTGGTCAGAGGGCCAATGGGAGTAGTATAGAGAGGACCGATATGGGTCCATATTACGTAATCGTCCCGCGTCAGAGGACCGACGCGGTACAATGACCTTAGATGACCCATTGCATGTTTGCACCGCGGGACAATGGGCATCAGTGACCTTAGATGACCCATTGCATGTTTGCATCCTTTTTGACTGGAATGATGACGTCACTGTTCAGGTTGAACTCATTTGACCTTTTTGACTGGAATGATGACGTCACTGTTCAGGTTCTACCCATTGCATGTTTGCAGGATTTTAGGTTGAACTCATTTGACCTTTTTGACTGGAATGATGACGTCACTGTTCTACCTTGCAGGACGGCCATCTGTTTTTGATTGAACTCATTTGACCTTCGCTTGCAGGATGGACAGATGTTTTTGGTTGAACTCATTTGACCTTTTTTGACTGGATTGATGACGTCATGTTTCTGGTTGAACTTCGCTTGCAGGATGATTATCTGTTTTTTGCTCGGTTTGATTTAACCTTTGTTTGACTGGAATGATGATGCCACCATTCCAGTCAGAGTTTTCTTGATGATTCAAACTCATTCAGTCAGTCAAGAACCCCACCATCTCCCACCATCACTTCAACCTCAAGCAAGTATTCAATATGAATGAATAATATTATATGAAAGATTACAATGGAGAAGCAACAGGTGTGTGTACTCAGTTTTATTTATTTATATAAAATATACATATAATTTCATAATTCGCTTCACTCGGCATAGCACAGGAGAGAAAAGACGAATAACTGTTTGAAAGTTTTAATCAAAAATCAATTCGGCCTGAGGACAGGCTATGCAGGTGGATGCCAGGACCCGTCAATTCAGATGCCGACTAGGGCAAAGTTCATGTTCGTACCAGCAACATCATGTATCAGGATTCTGTGGTGAGAAGACCATCAGTGCTCACCCCCGCAGAAAGTGGGTGGGCGGGTGGGGAAGCGAAGTGAACAGTAAGAGGCAGCCAGGTAGACTGACTTGAAACTGTGAAAGGAGGCGTGAGGTAAACAAAGGGAGAATTGCCTCGTTCGCAAATTATACATGTTAGCCTCGGCCAACATGCTTAATTCGCTTCACTCGGCATAGCACAGGAGAGAAAAGACGAAGAACTGTTTGAAAGTTTTAATCAAAAATCAATTCGGCCTGAGGACAGGCTATGCAGGTGGGCGCCAGGACCCGTCAATTCAGATGCCGACTAGGGCAAAGTTCATGTTCGTACCAGCAACATCATGTATCAGGATTCTGTGGTGAGAAGACCATCAGCGCTCACCCAATAAAAGAGCGAGCGCTGACGGAGCATGATGGACATGGAGCACAGAAAGGTATGAGCGGACTGCCCTACCCTTCCATGTGCCTGCTTGTAGAAGATCAGTTGTGGACACGCCTGCTGCTTGACATGCTTGAGCGGCACCTCGTCGAAGGCTGTGTAGCGTCATGGAGGGTCGATGCAGAAGGACCGTTCTGGTAGCATCTCGAAGTACTTTGGTGAGGATCTTAATGGTCAGGGGAGCACCGGAGGGAAGAAGGAAGGCAGGGCCAGCGGGATCGGGATGGACAGAACGGGCATAGGAGCGCCAGGAACGGACCGGGCAGCAGGGGGAGTGAGGGATACTAGGAAGCTTGAAGACAATAGGGCAGGCCGAGGGAAGCCGAGTTTTGGTAGAGTGAACCTTCACATAGAGGGCAGAATGAGCGACAAGAACATCCTTGAACCGGAGGACATGAAGGGAAGGAGGGTCGGACACAACTAGATTGCTTTGTCTAAGGAGGGTTAAGAACCCTATCAAGAGTGCTGCTATGGCAACTAGGGGGCAGACCTTAATGACGAGAGGAAACATATGAGACGTTTAATATCAGAGGGAGACAATGCAGGGGCTTTAGCGACTCGATGAATCGAGGCTTTCAGAATGGCACGCTTCATGACTCCTATCTCATAGGCCTTGAACAATTCTTGATTACCCGGCCAGGCAGAGACCCATAATTTAACCGAACTAAAGTAATTGGAGACCGCACCCGGAGAGTGAAGGGAGGCAGAGAGGCACATAAGGAAGTACAGAAGATCATAAATAGAGGGAGCTCGAGGAGCCACCATATAACTATGACAGAACTGGAAATATCGTTGGAGGTGGGAGTGCTTGTTCTGCCAGGTTCTTGTCGCGAGTGCTGATTTGTAGACGCGTAGTAACCTATCGTGATGCCTCATCATGTAGGCTGGAAGATAGGGCAAAAAAGGTACTATCTTCCAGGGTAAAGTAGGTCACAAGTTGATCACAGTTTAAAGTCAAGAATATCAATACCAAGAGAGACTTTTACTTCTGACAACTTCCTGCTCTTACATAACTGTTCCGCTTTCTGTTTAAGGAGGGAATTACTGAAGGCGCGGCTAAGAGCATCAGCGAGAATCAGATCTTTCCCTGCTTTATATCGTATTTCAAGCTCAGAGTTATTATTCGCTACAATTAACCAGAGTTGCCTAGCGCAAGCACACAGTATCTTATCTCTCCCCTTACCTGAGGATAATACCTGTTGGGATGCCAGATTATCAGTATTCACAATGACAAGGAAATTACAGGGATCAGGTGGCATTAATGCTGAGACAGCATGAACTAAATTCAATGCTTCTAAGTCAGCAATAGGAAGATTCATTTCAAGGACAGCTGAAGGAAACTGCTCCGAATAGAACGCAACAGGGGAGACTGCTCCTGCTGCTAACAGAGTAGCATCACATTCGATGATCCATGTCGATCTGGGACCTACTGGTAAGAGGAGAGTAGCATTACAAGACCTAGCAATTTGCTCAAACCATTCTAGATCTAACAACATGTCTTGACTGAAAGGATAGAGGCCAACATACGGAGCTGCTCGTAGCACCTCGAGGACCCTATTTGTGAACCTTGTTGCTGCTTTAATGCACTTTGAAATATGGTGTAATTTCCCAGCCAAACTCTGCAACTGTTCCTGGGAGGCAAGAGTTTTTTCTTTCCAAGCTACGCAATCCTTCAGAACAGCATCTAATTTTTCAGAGGGGATCGAGACTGACATATCGACTGTATTTACAGAAAAGCCTAGCCAGACTAAGGAAGTCACCAGAGATGAACACTTATCAAGAGCTAACGCTAGTCCTAGGAGCTCAGCTAACTCTAGGAATCTCGCATATGCACTACACGCCTTCTCTTTAGAAATTTCCAGACCAACAAAATCATCGAGGTAACAGAGTACAAAGTAACCTTCTTTCCTTAATAACCACACTAATGTTTGTGTGGTCCTCGCACATGCCAAGGCTGAAGTACGACATCCAAAGGGAGGTGCTACATCAATGAAGAACTTACTATTCAGTGTAATGCCTAAGAGAGGAGCAGAGAGTGGGCAGATCCGCAGCTGGCGGTATGCACGCGCCAGATCTGCTGACCAAAGCCAAGAATTTGGACCTAACAAAGTCAGTCTGTCTGTTAAGGTAGCTATTGAAGGAAGTGAAAAAGTGAAAGGCCGTCCTTGATAGAATCCTCTGAAAATACCAGCATTCACGCTCTTACCTTGTGGAAAGCTTAAATCCAAAATCACTCTCCTAGCAGAGGAGTTCTTTTTCGGCCTAGTCATTAGTGGGCTAACCTGGCACCAAGGGACAAAAGGAAGAAATGGAAAAGGACCAAGAAGCGCTTCGCAATCTATCTCCTTTTTAAGATAAGCACATATATGAGGGTCTGAACTGGCTGACGGCGTATGATTAATCAAAGTAGGAGAAGGGATACTCGCGGATGTATAATCTAAAGGCCAACCAAACTCCAAGTGATCAATTAACAAAGTATCCGGGTAGTCTAAAAGAAGAGCTTTCCACGCTGGGATCCTTAAGTCTGATGGAACTGGAAGACGAGCCCCTAAGTAATTAGGGAGCGCCGTCGCTCGAACTGTCGAGTAAATTTCAAAGTAGGAACTAGAAGACAGTGCTTCATAATCTGCTACAACCGGCCAAAACCTATTCAACGTTACACTAAACTCCAAAGGCGAAGGGGGAGGTACAAAGTCAGTCCGAATTTTATTCGAATCATTACTAACAGGAGTCTGGTCTACATCGAACCAATTGAACATCACTTCAGGAATAGAAACATCTATATCGGTAGACAAGAAAGAGGAAGGGCGAACAGCTGACTTTGAATCAATCGGGAGTAGGTCAGGCGGCAGAGGGACGTGACTACCTAACGGTGTAGGGGTGAGTTGAGGGGAGGGGGGAAAAAGGGGTGGGGAATGGAGGGGAGAGGAATGAGCCGAAGTCAATGGCAGGCAGTCACTAGTGGTGGGCTGACAAGGGTCTTGCGTCACGGGTGCTTGAAGGAGGGAATGCCCCTTTTTGGCTTGACTGACCGGTGGCCAGTCTGAGGCTACTAACAACAAAGCCGGGGCAAGGGCAGGAACTAGGGCAGAAGGCGTGACTAGAGGAATGTCAACAACACATATGTCACTTACTGGCTGCTGTGCAGAGGCGGAATCAGCTTCCGACTTCTTGTCCGTGAACCTCCTTTTCTTTAGACAGTCTTGCTCTTTGTGCACCAAAACACGTTTAAGCCGATATGCACAATAAGCACAAATATGCTGGTAGCGAGAACTACCAGTACCATGGGACTCAGTAAAGCCGCAGTCCTTACCCCAATTCCAGTTCCAACACGCTTTACCGTCTGTCTCTTTATTATAATCATCACGACCATTTATTGGGGTAGAGGTTGGCTGAGGGGGCGTGGCCACCGCCGCTGGTGCTGGGCGACTCTCATAGGGCACATAGGCTGATCTAGACTGAGCTATTTTCATAGCGTCGTTACACATATCCCTCTGAAGATCTTTAATGCATACTTCATCTAACAAGCCTAATCTCAGGCGGCCATTATCTGCTAGTTGAAAGACCCTTTCCGACCAACGGCGACAGGTCGGCCAATCCCATGTCACCGCCATCCTTGCCAACTCTTCCTCATGCCTCAACAAACCGCGCACACCAATCTTTCGGAAAGGTAGGCTCAACTGCCAACTGACGGAGCGCTAGAAAGTACTCCGCCCATGTCGCCTGACCTGACGATAACTGCTTAAAATTGTCCCCTCTGGTAATAAACAGGTGAGGAAGGAGTTTCATACCTTTTGGTTTGGCTAGCGCTGGTGTTTCAAGCACCAAGTCTAACACAGGTTCAGCAAGATGAACTGGCCGAGGAGGCGGTGGCGGTGAGCGCGGCGGCCTAGGGGGCGTGTCCAGAGGGCGGTCTTGCCACCGGTACCTCGGTCTGGGAGCCCTCAGTGGTAGAACCTCCGGCGAGACTGACAGCGGTGATAATGGCGGCCTAGCTCTGCGTCTACGTAGCACAGGTGAACGAGACCTATGACGCGAAAGGGAAGACAAATTAGAGATAGGACTTGGAAGTGGCGAACGAGGATGACTGGAACCAGGTGAGGAAGAACGTGCTTCTAATGCCCTAACCCTTCGTACGAGACCGTCATTTCTTCGAACTTCTCTCCTTAGTCTGTAGAGTTCTTCTCTTTCCGACTCAACATGAACTGGTGACGACGCGTGAGCTGTAGCCGAACCCGAGGAGGAGGAATTCGGTGAGTCATGTAAAACTACACGTGAGCAAGACTTCCTAGCCGATTGAGAACGTCCCTGGGAAAGGGGCGGCCTTCCCCGTCTCTTCCTAGTTGGTGGCATAGCTGAGAAGCGAAGTGAACAGTAAGAGGCAGCCAGGTAGACTGACTTGAAACTGCTTAAGGAGGCGTGAGGTAAACAAAGGGAGAATTGCCTCGTTCGCAAATTGTCCATGTTGCTGCTGCAACATGCATAATTCTGGCGCGGGGGAGGGCTGCTAGTGGTGCCCCCTTATCGGTCCGGATTCGAACCGCCGACCATAGCGGCTACACCGCGAACTCACTGGGCCGCTGCCGGTACCGCACCGCACTCAGCCCCAAGACGCCGCTCGGATAACACGAGCCGACCTCCCCTCCTTAATTTTTTGACACCGACAGCAAGAAGTATGCCGAGATCCACCAAGAAGCAACGGAAGGAGCCCGAGCAGGAGCCGGTCTCACCACCAGTATTGCCGAGGGCACGTGGACGCCCGCAGTCGGTAATAACTAAACCGATAGCCGTTCCAAACGGAAAAACGCCCGCCATCAACCAACCCGCCGAGAGGCCAGACACCGCCAATGAGCAGCTCACCGCTATCAAGCAAACAATAGCCGACACATTGGCCCAGCAGCTCCAGATCGCCACATCAGGACTACTCGATCGGATGGAAGCAGTAGAGAAGAACATAAATAAGAGGAAACGCTCCCCCAGCATCACCGTTATTGGCGAGGAAGCTAGTCGGAAGGACCCGAGGCCGAACCCAGCGCGTGGCAGGAGAGCACGCTCCCGCCACCGGAGCTCTAGCTCACCGGATAACCAGCATGGCAGATGGACACCCGACAACCCACAGACTAGGACAACACCTGAGAGGAGACAAAGGCGACGATCCCCCGATAACTACGCAGTTGTCAGAGACCACGACAACTACCGGATACGCAGAAGCAGGAGCCAATACGACAGACGGTCCCGGTCGTCTGATAAGGAGGATGATAGAAGGGAAGCGATCGACAACCTACTAGCGATGGCCGGCGACACCTACAGCAGGAGGAGAGGTAGGAAGCAGCTGATGCCACACTTATTTGTCATTAGGGGCGACCGTAAAGGAAAGGTCGGGCTGGGCGAGAGCGCCTGGCACGAGTATTATTCAGCGGTCAGCAGGATGGTGAAAGATCCCGCGTTGCCGAGGGCGTGGGCGGCCCCGCTGGCCGACCACATGGAGCAAATAGCCAACATGGCCGCGGACTGGGACTGGCCCACATGCCTAGCGTGGTCCGAAAAAATATTTACTATGATAGACGATGGCAGACTGCCTCGGGCGTGGAAGGATACGCACCCTATCAAAGACGTGCAACGGGACGCGTGTCTAACCGGAAACCGGGTTATCCACGGCCGCAAGCCCTCCAAGCCCGGCAACTACACAGCAGCGAGCCACCGCAGCTCGGCCAGGCAAGACACCAGCACTGCCGGAGGAAACACACAGTATAGACGACAAGATTTCAATGCGGAAACGGATAGACGACCCTGCCATAAATGGAATTGGGGAGGAGACTGTGGATTTACGGAGACCCACGGACTAATGCCGGACAGACTAGTACATCTGTGTGGCTGGTGTGCAAATAAATACCACAAGGCAAACGTGCATAGGGAGATGGATTGTAACAACAAGCGCAGACAACAAGAAAGGAAAGCCGTGGCGACCAATGTGGCTGACACGCAGAACCAGGATTTTTAGTTAGCGGCGGAGCAGTCCACTGCGATGGAGCCGAGACCTCTCTCGCACTAGTGGACAATGGTGACGAGTGCAATCTCCACACACAAAGTAAGCCATTAAACTCATACACCGAACCGCACTCGCCCTCCACCCGAGCAGCCACCGCCCTGCCGCCGCCCGACCGTGCTACTGACCCCCCCCTCATCCCCGCCCTCCGTTCCCCACCCCCACCCCTCCCCTCAACTTATCCAGGCCACGACCCCTCTAACATAGCACCGACCCGCCCCTGCTCACCCAGCGCTAACTGCCCTGACCCAATTAGCCCCCCAGGAAACGCAGCGAAAAGACCTATATACCCATGCTCCCCCGCCAAAACAAGTAAACCGGTAAGCCCTGGTTACCCGCTTGCCCACCCACCCACGGCCCGGAAAAGTAAACCGGAAACGCCCAGTTACCCCGGCGAGAACACGGCCCCAGCGGTGAGCAACAAAACCGGTAGCCTCCCGTTACCCGTGTTTACCACCTCCCCCCCCTCACCGCCCCCCCTGCAGTCACTTCAGGTCCCGGCCACCCCACCTCAACGCGCCAAAACGAAAACGAACCGGAAACCCGCAAGGCCCTCAATGCTCAACCAATCACAGCCCCGAGAACCAACCCGGAAGCACCCAATTACCCCGACCAGACCGTGGACTCATACGTGAACGACCATGCCGGAAGTCCCGCGTTACCCACCCCCACACCTCCCACTGCCTACCGGAATGTAAACACAGGAGATGCCCAACCCCCCTCGCCCGCCCGCAGCCCCGCCCCCACACAACCCACCCCCCTTCCGACAGAGTACCAGGCACACAGGCGGCAGACTTCACACCAAAAGGACTCCAAGCCACCAAGAAAAAGGCAGGACATATCCAGGCCGATGACCCACACGCGCACTTGAATTTCACACCCATTGTCGGGAGGTCCCCCATCCCCACCAACCACAGCTGTAAGACCAAAAGCCTGGCAGCAGTTCATCCCGGAGGACACCAGACGCTGAGGCGAGGCACCGCCGACCTCTGACACGAGGACCCCCCTCCCCCCCGACGATCTCCTGACACGTGACGCCTACGGCCAGGCAGCCAAGGACCTAGACGAGATAATGGCGGAGGACGACGCAGCCGCCGTCTCCCCTTACAATCCCCCCACACACCCCGCTCTCCTACAGGAGCACCCTTCAGAACATCTGGCCTACGGCGGTGGACGACCGTTGGGAAAATAAAACATACCTCGACATATATGTCCAGGTTAGGGCGACGGGACTTCCCAACTACGTATCGGCAAGAGTCCCGGTCCCGTCCGACCTAAAAATACACAACTGGCGGACGGCCCTGCTCGACTACCACGACCGCCAGCTCGTCGACTACCTTGAGTTCGGCTGGCCGGCCGACTACGTGGCCGAGCGGCCACCGGTCCCAGCCGTGGCCAACCATAGGGAGGACCCCCGTCACATGGATTCGATACGGAGGTACGTCGACAGGGAGGTGAGTCTCGAAGCTCTGCTTGGCCCCTTCATCTCGGAGCTCTGCTTGGCCCCTTCGACTCACCCCCCTTCACCCCTTGGGCACAGACCAGCCCTATGATGACGAGGCCAAAGAAGAACACGCAAGAACGGAGGGTCATCGTTGACCTCAGCTTCCCTAGGGGCGCGAGTGTTAACGCCGGCATACGCAAAGGCTTCTATCAGGGTAGACCCTCGACGTACACCCTTCCCGGCATTATGGACTTGGCCGAGGAGGTCATCAGGCTCGGCAGGGGAGCCTACCTGTGGGCGGCGGACCTCACGAGGGCCTACCGCCAGCTGCGAACCTGCCCCCTCTCAGTCCCCCTACTTGGGATAACGCTTGACGAAAAAACCTACTTTGACCTTGCCCCCCCGTTCGGGTGCCGCACCTCCTCGATGGCATGCGCTAGAACCACCAGCACCGTAGTCTACCTCATGAGGAAGAAGGGGCACTTCGCGCTCTGCTACCTCGACGACTTCGTCAGGGTGGCAGAGACGAAGGAGGAGGCGGAGGCGGCGTACCTCGCCATGGCAGACGAGCTCGGCCTGGCACTGTCTCCGGCTAAGTACACCCCTCCGACGCGCGCTCTCGAGTGGCTCGGCTACGCCATCAGCGTGGACGACATGACAGTCAGCATCCCCCTGGAGAAACTCACGGACATCATCGACGAGTGCGCGTGATGGACGAGGACAGCAAAGGCCTCCAGCAAAGACCTCCAGCGGCTCGTGGGTCGCCTCCAGCACGTCGCGAGGTGCGTGCGACCGGCCAGGCGCTTCATGAACAGGATCCTGACCACGCTACGGGCCGCCCCATACAAGGGGAGACACCGGGTGACGGAAGACCTTGTCGCTGATGTCTCCTGGTTCGTGCAGTACGCCAGGTCCACCAACGGCCTGGTTCTCCTCCGCCCCCCCGCGAAGCCTGAGTGGGTCATCGAGTGCGACTCGTCCCTCCTTGGCGGGGGCGCATACTCTGCCGCCGCGTTCGTGAGTGAGACATACTCGCAGAAGTACCTCGCCGAAGGGCTCGACATCAACTCCCTGGAGGCGGTCAACTTAGTCGTGGAGCTGCACACCCTTGCCACGCCCAATGCCCACAACTTCATACTGAAGGTCAATACCGACAACCAGGCCTCCCAGACGGTCCTGGAGAGCGGCGCAGGACGGGACCCCGTGCTGTGTGCCTGTGCCAGGGAAATCTGGAGGTTCGCGGCTGTGAGGTCGTGCACCATCCAGATAGCCCACAAACCTGGAAAGGACCTTGTACTGGCTGACGCGCTCAGCCGAAGGGCCTTCGACACAACTGCAGCCAGCAAGGCAGACATCATGTGCAGACAGCTCGATATCCAACGAGTCCGTTCCCGCCACGACTTCGAATACCTCGACATCCAACCAAGCGCTGGGAAGATCGACTAACTTTTGCCTCTCTCTTCCCAGGACACCTCGACGAACGCCACGACTACATCATGGCCCTCATGAGGGCGGGCCTCGCGGAAGGGATGTGGAAAAATATAACAGTGCAAGTCATCGCGTACCTCGAATATAACAACAACAAAACATCGGCGGCGCTCAGGCCTACCCCATATGACATCCTGGGATACGTATCGCACCTGGCTCGGAGGCTCCGCTCCCCTGGGGCGGTCAACAACTACCTTAGCGGCGCGAGGACTTGGGTCTCCCTGATGGCTGGTAGCACTGAAGCATTCGATGCTTACCCGGTCTCTATCATCAAGCGAGGCGTCGCCAGAGCCTCCCTCCACGTGCCACGCCAGGCCCCCACCTCTTACCATCCAAGACCTCAAGGACACTGTCGAATACCTGCATGGCGCCGGCCCACGAGCGCGGGTCCTGACAGCTGCACTACTGGTGGGGTACTTCGCCATGCTACGGCAGGGCAACCTCCTCATCACGGGCTCGGGGCAGGCCCCACGCCACACCATACTTGGGAAGGACATCGCCGAGGAACGGGCTGCTCTCCTGATACACATTCGAACCACTAGTAAGACCTCCAAGACAACGAACGACGGGTACTCAGTCGCGCTGCCTCGGATGCCTGGCTCCGCCTGCTGCCCCGTGCGAGCCTGGCGGAGATACGCGACCCAGACAGATATCGATCCTGAAGGCCCAGCCTTCCTGATCCCCGACGGCACCCCACTACACGCACGTACGCTGACCTCGGCTCTCCGGACGGCCCTCGCTGCAGGTGGACGACAGCACACCAAGACATATACCCTCCATAGCCTGCGAAGGGGCGTGGCCCAGGCCTGCGCCAAGGCGGGGGTTCGGATCGACGACATGTGCGACGTGGGGAACTGGAGGTCTGCCGCAGTGCATCAATACGTCCCGAAAGCGGCCTTCACTACGGCCCCCCAGGCACTCTCCTCCTTACTTGGTTGACTGCCTGGATTAGACGAACGAGTGCCGGAAGTACATTATGGACTAGACTACTTAGACAGACTTAACATTAGACTTACACATTCTAACTAGGACTCATACTAAATCTCGCCATTTCTCACGAAATCTTACCATTTCTCGCCAAATCTCGCCATTTCTCGCGAGATCTCGCCAAATCTCGCCAAATCTTGTGAGATCTCGCCATTTCTCGCGAAATCTCGCCATTTCTCACGAGATCTCGCCATTTCTCGCGAGATCTCGCCATGTCTCGCGAGATCTTGCCATTTCTCGTGAGATCTGGGCATTTCTCGTGAAATCTCGCCATTTCTTGCGAGATCTCGCCAAATCTCACGAGATCTTGCCATTTCTCATGAACTCTCGCCATTTCTCGCGATATCTCGCCATTTCTCGCGAGATCTCACCATTTCTCACGAAATCTCGCCATTTCTCGTGAGATCTCGCCAAATCTCGCCAAATCTCGCCAAATCTCGCGAGATCTCGCCATTTCTCGCCAAATCTCGCCATTTCTCGCGAGATCTCGCCAAATCTCGCCAAATCTCGCGAGATCTCGCCATTTCTCGCCAAATCTCGCCATTTCTCGCGATATCTCGCCATTTCTCGCGAGATCTCGCCATTTCTCGCCAAATCTCACCATTTCTCGCGAGATCTCGCCAAATCTCGCCAAATCTCGCCAAATCTCGCGAGATCTCGCGAAATCTCGCGAGATCTCGCCATTTCTCGCGAAATCTCGCCATTTCTCGCGATATCTGGCCATTTCTCGCGATATCTCGCCATTTCTCGCGAGATCTCGCCATTTCTCGCGAGATCTCGCCATTTCTCGCCAAATCTCGCCATTTCTCGTGAGATCTCACCAAATCTCGCCAAATCTCGCCAAATCTCGTGAGATCTCGCCATTTCTCATGAAATCTCGCCATTTCTCGCGAGATCTCGCCATTTCTCGTGAAATCTCGCCAAATCTCACGAGATCTCGCCATTTCTCGCGAACTCTCGCCATTTCTCGCGATATCTCGCCATTTCTCGCGAGATCTCGCCATTTCTCACGAAATCTCGCCATTTCTCGCGAGATCTCACCAAATCTCGCCAAATCTCACGAGATCTCGCCAAATCTCGCGAGATCTCGCCATTTCTCGCGAGGTCTCGCCAAATCTCGCCAAATCTCGCCAAATCTCACGAGATCTTGCCATTTCTCGCGAACTCTCGCCATTTCTCACCAAATCTCGCCATTTCTCGCGAGATCTCGCCAAATCTCGCGAGATCTCGCCATTTCTCACCAAATCTCGCCATTTCTCGTGATATCTCGCCATTTCTCGCGAAATCTCGCCATTTCTCGCGAAATCTCGCCATTTCTCGTGAGATCTCGCCATTTCTCGCGAAATCTCGCCATTTCTCGCGAGATCTCGCCAAATCTCGCGACATCTCGCCATTTCTCGCGAAATCTCGCCATTTCTCGCGAGATCTCGCCATTTCTCGCGAAATCTCGCCATTTCTCGCGAGCGCCATTTCTCGCGAGATCTCGCCATTTCTTGCCAAATCTCGCCATTTCTCGCGAGATCTCGCCAAATCTCGCCAAATCTCGCCAAATCTCGTGAGATCTCGCCATTTCTCGCGAAATCTCGCCATTTCTCGCGAAATCTCGCCATTTCTCGCGAGATCTCGCCAAATCTCGCCAAATCTCGCCATTTCTCGCCAAATCTCACCATTTCTCGCGAGATCTCGCCAAATCTCGCCAAATCTCGCGAGATCTCGCCATTTCTCGTGAGATCTCGCCATTTCTCGCCAAATCTCGCCATTTCTCGCGAGATCTCGCCATTTCTCTCCAAATCTCGCCATTTCTCGCGAGATCTCGCCATTTCTCGCGACCGATATGGGTCCATATTACGTAATCGTCCCGCGTCAGAGGTCCGACGCGGTACAATGACCTTAGATGACC